>JBBPLP010000497.1:0-19399 GCA_038089875.1 Fistulinella prunicolor
CAGGCCCGTTTACTGGACACACGGATCACGTTTTGTCTGTCGCATTCTCTCCGGATGGCCAGCGTATTATCTCAGGCTCAAAGGACGATACGATTTGTGTGTGGGATGCTCTGACAGGAGAGAAGGTTGTAGGCTCATTTACAGGACACGCGGATAGTGTCTGTTCTGTTGCATTCTCTCTAGATGGCCAACGGATTGTGTCAGGCTCAGCGGACGATACAATTCGTGTGTGGAATGCCATGACGGGAAAGATGGTTGCAGGCCCGTTTACCGGACACGCAGATACTGTTCAGTCTGTTGCAATCTCGCTTGATGGCCAGTGCATTGCCTCAGGCTCATGGGACAAGACAATTCGTGTTTGGGACGCTACGACAGGAAAGACGGTCGCCAGCCCATTTACTGAACACATGGGTACTGTTCGGTCTGTTGCAATCTCGCCGGATGGCCAACGGATTGTCTCAGGCTCACACGACAAGACAGTCCGTGTTTGGGATGCCACGACGGGAAAGATGGTTGCGGGCCCATTTACTGGACACACAGGCCCTGTCTCTTCTGTCATATTTTCACCAGATGGTCAGCGCATCGTCTCAGGCTCATTCGACAAGACACTTCATATGTGGGATGCTATGGCAGAAGAGACCGTTTGTGTCATGAATGACTTGATGCCAGGTGTTGTAGATGAGGATGTTTCCAGCTTTCGAGTGACTGACCACACCATTGTCGCTGATGATGGTTGGATATACGGGCCAGAAGGAGAGTTATTGATATGGATTCCGCAGCTTCACAGAACCGGTCTTCACCGTCCAAGCCATATTTGGATTGCGGGCGAGTGTACTAAAACCTATCTCGATCTTTCACACTTTGTTCATGGAAAGAATTGGACTGTCTGTCATATATTCCACCAATCCTAGACTTACGGTAGTCGTGTTATGTAGTATTTCTTGTTCCAAGCTTGGCTCATCTCATCTCCCCGGGCTCGCTACCATATAGCAAGTCAAATCCGGTGCGGCATTAAGTCAAAATACCACAGAAAAGGCCCCAAAGAAACCAAAGGCCACAAACATTGAACTCTTCCAAAAGAATAGAAGAAAGCTACGTACACGAGTGTACACCTGGTTCTAGAGGTCGACCACCATAGCATAGAGCGAGGTAGGCCATAGCCTGGTTCAACGGCAACGTTACTGTACCTTTTGGATAAACTTGGCGACGAGGTCACCATTGGAGCCGTTTGCGGAAAACGCGGGCAGGACCCCAAACTCACCTGAGTCAGTTCTCGCCCGCCAAACCACACATTGACGCAGTTTCACTATTGACGGTATCTGGGCTGCAAATCAGCAGGATGAAGACGAGATACAAGGAGGTGAGTTCTTTTTCAATTTTTCTCTCATGACGTTGATTTTTGTGTGACCCGCTTCACCGCCAGTTCGTGTAGGATGGAATTTCGAACCTGTTCAACACCTCCAATCTGGCTCTCGAGGCAGTAGCCTTGCACGAGGAACTTTTTGGCCATTGGCGCCGTCCTTCTCTTTTCCCTCTTCCACTTCATCAGCCCCCTCGCTGCCCCCACCTCGAACCTCATCGGATGGGCCCTCCCTGCATATCTCTCCGACTTTAAAGTTCTCGAAAGCCTTGGCCCACAATACGCCGTCCAGTGGCTTACTTACTGGGTCATATTTAGCTTTTTCAACTTTACAGAGAGCATCGCGTCCGGCATCATTCTCTGCTACATCCTGTGGTACTATGCATTGAGACCGTCTGTGTTGTGGCTCCAGCTATGTCCGGGTGCGTATGGCTCTTGCGCATGATTGCATCCAATTTTAATATCTTTTTTTACAGAAATAGGGTGGTGCATCAAGTCGTGTACGCTAGTGCACCGTCCTCAGCAAGCATGTGTTGGCAAATGTCTCGGCATCTTCCCGTGCTGTTGCCCATACAGACAGTGATCGCAGAGGGTATCCGCGATCGCGTGAACACTACCTACCACTGACTGAAGGGTGATTGGTGCTTTTCACGATTTCGTCTCGATTCTTTGCCCACTGTCATCTCACTCGCTTGTGCCCGAGCCTTTCATCCACAATGATTGTTGTAATGTCTATATGGCTCCTCAGAGACTTTTCCCAGTCTGATATGATATTATCATGATATCATGATGTGCTGTGACTCGCACGCACGCGGGTCTCAAGGCGTGTGTCCGGGTAGATGTCGGGTGTATCTGCCTGTCTTATCTATTGCATGCAAGCCAGACCGTCGATCGGTCAAACCTCATACATGTAGGGAACCTGACCTTCGTCGACGCTGAGGCCATGTGCTATAATATTCATTGTTCCTTGAATCTTCAAGGGACAGGCACCTTGTTAGCGATGACGCCCTCGATCTTCACGGAGTCACCAACAGTGTCCTCGATGATCCTCGCACTGCCAGCAGAACCCTATGCGACCTTTATGACTGCATTTAGGATATTGTATAGCGTGTCTTACCTCGCTCATACCCAGAACGTCGAGATACCACTCTCACAAGCGGCGAGCTAGAATGGTGTGTCAACCCCTCCCCTCTTTGTAGTCGTTTGGTTTTCAATCGTCCTTTTCATGCAAGTTGCGCCCGCATTAGCCGTTCGCACGAAGTGACGATGTTGCCGCCTCCACGTCCTCTACGTTCCCATTGGATTTTGCGCAGGTCCTCCAAGCGATGGTCCGGGCGAGTCCAGAATGGGGTAGGTAGCATGTTGGTGTAGCGGGGACAGGTATGATGCAGGTTCCTATGGGCGATGGTGAGCCCATGTTGGGAGTGAGGACACCGATGCGGAGACGACCAGAGTGGATCATGGAGGGGGAAGGGTAGGAGGTTGTAGATGACGCTGGGGGTGATGACGAGCACGGATCTACACCGTTTTGTTGTTCTTTCATGTCGGAGAGGTTTTCAGTACGATCGGAGTCGTCTACTAATCCCAACACTCAAGGAACACCTTGAATCGGACATGCTGCAGGCCAAGATGGCTCTCGGGAACACACGCAAAATAATTCACTGGTTCACAGTGTTGGAGAGGTGTTCAAGGCCCGGTAGCCGGTCTGCGTTTGACTCATGAAGTACACTTTATCCAGGAGGAAACGACGGTTGTGCCGATCCGAAAATTATTGGCAACAAGAAAGCTGCATCAACTTCTTGTATGGAGCTATTGCCACCGTGAACATGAGGCAGGCACTCGCTTCTCAAGCCGCCAAGCACCTCCATCTTCATTGCATCCAACGCATCGAACATACGAAACGACCCGCGCAATCGACACTTATCCTCCGAAGACATAAAATATGGACAGAGGCCAACCGCTCTCGAATACGTACGTCGTAGTTCCAACATCGTACGTTCGGTCCTCACGCTACCGCTGTTGACCATCTGTCGTGCAGTCCACCTCTCTCATTGTCGCGAAGTCCAGGAACAATGTATGTCGATCCTCTCCAGCTTTCTGCCACTTGGTATTTATGTTTACGTCGTTTTCACCAGTCTTCAGACAGAAAAGATCCAGGTGACTGGTGCGTCGTAGGTAGATTTGTAAATACTCCCGTCGAATTTTTTCCTCCTTAGTCATTAAAGCGCAAGATCTCCCATCTCTCAAACGCAGAAGCTATCATTTATTCAAGAAGGACAGGAAGTTCTATGTTGCTGTCGACCATGGGGCAACAACGAACAAAACGAAAGCCGTTCAGAGTGTTGGACAAGCAGTCCAGTGGAATGAGAAGCTTGACGCATTGTCAGTCACTCCACCTACTTCAGTACATCTTGTTCGCGACTGATGGCCGTTTCAGTGTTGTAAACCCGTCTTCCTGTCTCACTCTGAATCTTTTTTCGGCGAGGGAATCTCATTCAGAAGATATCCTCGTGGGAACGCTTGAGATACTACCTCCCTTTTCTTCTCAAAGCGGTTCGTTTTTCGTTTGAATCTGCTCATATTTGACTAGCTGAGCATTTCTTTTCTAGACATCCCTTTCGTTCTCAAGGGTACCGATCCCGAACATCCATCGCATCATACCACCGTCTATCTCACGATCACCGGATTCGCCAGCTCTACGGCCTCAGCTACTATTGCCTCTGAACCCGGAGGGGATAGTTCCGCAAGCAACATCTCATCTATCGTTACCGCCTCCCCCGATTCTGCTTCATGCCCGGCAAATGATTCTCCTGCCATAACTATTGCACCTGCGCCGTCAGCGGAAGTTAGTCCGGAGATGCTTTTGGGGAAGAAAGTCCTCCAGGATGCTGACGAAGACATGAAACGCATGCGACTTTCTCCCGGTTGGATGGCTACAGCAGCAGACGCGTCCAGTCGTGCATCGGAAGCAGCCGATGGGGCTGCCAGTTTATATGCAACCTGGGAGAAAGTAGTTGGAAGATTGCAGTGTGTTGTCGTCGCCGTAGACATGATCGCAGAGGCAGGTGCTTATTCGTATGTTTCACTTACTATGATTCTGACATTTTGAAGTTCAGATCCACCCATATGCGAAGATGGCATGGAGTGCGCTTTCCTTGATCCCAAAGGTGTGTCCGTTGTCTGAATTGATGGAATGTATTGGTCATTTATTACGATACTATTCAGACTGTCTTAAACCAAGTCGCCCGCGACAACAACGTCCAGTTTCTACTTCAAGATATAAATGATGTCTTTGGCCTCGCAGAGCTGGGTGAATGTTTGAAAACCATCCAGCCTGACTCGAAGCAGGGGAAGATCCTTACGGACATGCTCAACCACGTCCGTATTTGCGGCGAGTTCATCCAGTCCTATGCGAATAGCATACAGTTCGGTAGGTCCTCTCCGCCAAACCCATTGCCCTCTTCAAACATGTAGTTCGCAGGGCAACGAATTGCCAGGAATATTGTCAGGCAAGATGATGCTAAAATCGAGGAATACCGCTCCACCCTCTTCCGTCTACGGGACCTTTTTTTCAATCATGCTATCGTCAGAACAGAAATCGCTGCTTTCGAAACCCGGGATGGTATGAACGCAATCTCCAACGAAGTACTAGATGCCAGTACGTATGCATGATAATCTGTTAGATATCACTTTTGTGACCAACGCGCAGACCTGGATGCTGTAATCCGTGACATCCCCTATGCAGGGGGGTCTCGGTTTAGCCGCGACAAAGGTTGCCTTACTGGAACCCGTACAGCTTTCTTGGACCACATTATCAAATGGGCGGAAGACTCTCATTCGGAGCGTGCGCTCATCCTCTTCGGGCAGGCAGGAACCGGAAAATCGGCGATTATACACGAGGTCGCTCGTCGCTTTGATGATGTGCAGCGCCTCAGCTCGTCGTTCATCTTTCGACGGGCAGAGGGATCTAAACCTTACCTCCTCTTCACAACACTTGCCCGGGGTCTATCCGACCATCATCCTTTATTTAAAGCTGCACTGGGGAAGATTATTAAAGGCGACACATCTCTTCGAATGGGCGCACAAGACTACAGTACACTTTTTGAGTTCCTTCTCCTCAGACCATTGAAAGACCTGGATATCAAAGATTCTATTTTCGTCGTCGTCGATGCTTTGGATGAGAGTGGGGATGTGAGCGGACGTGACGGGCTACACAGCTTTCTCGCGGACCATATCTCAGAACTCCCATCAAACATTCGTATTCTCATCACGTCGAGGCCCGAAAAGTACATCGAGGATGCCTTCTCGAGAGCGACGGCAGTCCGAATCATACATATGGATGACGCCGAGTTATCTGCACAAACCAGTAACGATATTCGGATTTACATCGACAAAAGCCTCCGGAGTATCGGTATCTCGGAAGAGGACTGCAGTCAACTAGGGAAGAAGGCGGGGAACCTGTTTCAGTGGGCAGCTGTTGCCTGTAACTACATTCGCAACCCTCCGCGTGGGCTCACCAAGCTCAAGTGTATGCGGAGCCTTTTGAAACCCTCCTCTGACAAAGAGCGGGTGAATTTGTTGGACGACCTGTACAAACAAGTGCTGGAGGGGTATTTCACAACCCCTGCAGTACGGGAAGGTTTTCAATCGACCGTTGGGCCACTCATTGCAGCGTTCGAGCCACTTTCGATGCGCTCACTGATTAATCTGCGACAATTTGCTCCTGTTGATGACGTCGATGATGAAGAAACTGTCCCTGCAATTGTCGAGCAGCTTGGTTCAGTGTTGAGCAATGTGACTTCACCCGACATTCCTATTGTTCCCCTCCATGCGTCATTCCGCGACTTCCTCACCGATCAGGGAAGAAGTGGCGACTTTTACATTGACCTCAGCAGTGCCCACGATCAGTTGGCGAACTCCTGTCTAGGACTGATGCACCATGCTCTCGAGTTTAATATTTGCGACCTCCAGACATCATATCTTGCCAACGTTGACATTCCGGATCTTAAATCCCGCATCAATAGATACATCCCGCCTGCCCTATCCTATGCCTGTCGATTTTGGGACGACCATCTTGAACTGATCGCCTTTGACTCTGGCCTCGCTACCAAGCTTCAATCTCTCTTCGAGAAAAAGTTCCCGTTTTGGCTTGAATCCCTCAGTTTGATAGGCTCATTAAATCTTGCCATCCTGGCGCTGTCTGCTACAAAAAGGTGGTTAATCCCTGGTAACCATGAGGTGCGTACCTTTGATAGCTCAGAGCGAGAAGTCGTTGACAAACGGGGATGATCACAACAGGCACTACAGAGTTTCGTCAACGATGCTGCCAGTTTTGTACGTTATTTTGGGATGCCTATGGCAAAGAGTGCTCCACATATCTATCTCTCCGCTCTCCCCTTTGCGCCGACCACCTCAATCATCGCCAAGCAGTATTCTGGACAATTTTGCAATACATTGTTGCTTGAGCGTGGCCGATTATCTTGTTGGCCAGCATTACAGATGGTGATTCAAGTGGGGAGTGGTCATGTCCGGTGTGTCGCATTCTCGAGGAATGGCCAGCGGATCGTTTCAGGCTCATCCAACTCGAAAATTCATGTGTGGGATGCCACGACGGGAGAGAGAGTTGCAGGCCTATTTACCGGACACACGGGTCATGTCTTTTCTGTTGCATTCTCTCCTGATGGCCAACGGATTGTCTCAGGCTCACAAGATCATACAATTCGTGTGTGGGATGCGACAACTGGAAAAATTGTTGTTGGCCCATTTACTGGACACACGGGTGGTGTCTCTTCTGTCGCATTCTCGCCGGATGGCCAACGCATTATCTCTGGCTCATTCGACGAGACAATTCGTGTGTGGGATGCCATGACGGGAAAGACGGTTGTAGGCCCATTTAGAGGACACGAAAATGCTATCTGGTCTGTTGCAATCTCGCCTGATGGCCAGCGCATTGTCTCAGGCTCAGAGGACGAGACAATTCTTGTGTGGGATGCCACGACGGGAGAGACGGTTGCAGGCCCATTCACTGGACACACAGATCGTGTTTTTTCTGTCGCATTCTCGCCGGATGGCCAGCGTATTGTGTCAGGCTCAGAGGACAAGACAATTCGTGTGTGGGATGCCAAGACAGGAGAGACAATCGCAGGCCCATCTGCTGGCCACAAGGCTACTGTCTTTTCTGTCACATTTTCTCCGGATGGCCAGCGCATTATCTCAGGGTCAAAGGACATGACAGTTTGGGTGTGGGACGCTATGACAGGAGAGACGGTTGCAGGCCCATTCACGGGGCACACAAATTGTGTCCATTCTGTCGCATTCTCACCGGATGGTCAACGCATTGTGTCAGGCTCAGGGGATGATACAATTCAGGTGTGGGATGCCATGACAGGAAAGACGGTTGCAGGTCAACTTACTAGAAACACGGATGTCGTCTTGTCTGTTGCAATCTCGCCGGATGGCGAACGCATTGTCTCGGGCTCAATGGACTCGACCATCCGTGTATGGGATGCCATGACGGGAGAGACAGCTTCAGGTTCATTTATTGGTCACACGGATGTCGTCAGGTCTGTTGCGTTCTCGCCGGATGGCCAGCGCATTGTCTCAGGCTCAGAGGACAAAACAGTTCGTGTGTGGGATGCCAAGACAGGAGAGACAGTTGCAGGCCCATCTTCTGGGCACAAGGCTATCGTCTTTTCTGTCACATTCTCTCCGGATGGCCAGCGCATTATCTCAGGCTCAAAGGATACGACAATTCGCGTGTGGGATGCTATGACAGGAGAGATGGTCGGGGGCCCATTAAAAGGACACACAAATGCCGTCTGGTCTGTTGCAGTCTCGTCCGACGGCCAGCACATTGTCTCAGGCTCAGAGGACAAGACAATTCTTCTATGGGACGCCATGACAGGAAAGACGGTTGCAGGTCCATTTACTGGACACACGGATACTGTCCGGTCTGTTACAATTTCACCAGATGGCCAGCGTATTGCCTCGGGCTCAATGGACTTGACGATTTGTGTGTGGGATGCCACAACGGGAGATATGGTTGCAGGCCCATTTACTGGACACACCGGTGGTGTCTCTTCTGTCGCATTCTCGCCAGATGGCCGGCGCATTGCCTCAAGTTCATTCGACAAGACAGTCCGTGTGTGGGATGCCGCTACAGGAGAGATGGTTGCAGGCCCATTTGCTGGACACACAGCTCTTGTCTCTTCTGTTATATTTTCACCAGATGGCCAGCGTATCGTCTCGGGCTCGTGGGACAAGACAGTTCAAACGTGGAATGCTATAGCAGAAGAGACAGTTGTGGCTACTGTTCATGTAGATGGGGACATTTCCTTTCGAGTGACTGGCCACCCCATTGTCGCTGATGATGGTTGGATATATGGGCCAGATGGAGAGTTGTTGATATGGATCCCACAGCTTCATAGAACTGGTCTTCATCGTCCCAGCCGTATCTGGATCGCGGGCGAGTGTACTGAAACCTATCTCGATCTTTCACACTTTGTTCATGGAAAGAATTGGACTGCCTGCCAGTCATGAATCCTAAACTTATGGTAGCTGTGTCATGTATATTTATTGTTCCGAACTTGGCTCGTCTCACCTCTGGCTCGCTATCATGGGGCCCAAGACGAACCCGGTGCGGCTTTAAATTAAAAAAATACCACACTCATCTGTGAATTGGCTTTGGTCGGGACTGGTTAGAACCCGTCCTGACCATCGGCTGGCAGCTAAGCGTAAAAAACCATCCTACTGATGCTTGCAAAGTAAGTGCACGGCTGTTTTAGTCATATTCGCGACTCGGTTCGCACAACCTTGTTACGGTACACTACAGCCCAGTACCTCAACGATACATGAATATGTGAACAAGGTACAAATGGCGCCAAATCAAATTCAAAGATCTAAGAGTCTGAACGAAAGCCTTCGCAGGTGCCTTATTGGGAGCTAACGCTACTGAAATCGGAACGGCCAGTCCTCGCAGCAGATTCTTCTTTTTGCCCACACCTGATGAAATTATTCTATATCATAGGTCCATTTTACCCATCGTGCTCCCATGGGCGCAGATATAAGTTCACATTGTAAGCACGCAGGTGATTACTATAAACAATATGCCAAGGGGAAACGTCCTGTCTGCGTCACTCCTGATTCGGATACGAGACTTCTCAAGTGCGTCTCGTTTACTCACTATCACGCACGCTAGTTCACCGATGACGACTTCAGGATGACCCTCAATTCGTCCCTTCCCAACATATGTCCTCGTGTTGAAACAACAACGCAAGATGGTACCGTCGATGCACACGCCAACAGCACGGGCGGGATGTGCTATAGCGCTGTGCCAGGAGTGATGTTTGGAGGTGTGTTAGACAAAGAGGGAGGAGAAGAGGTATTGGAAAGCGTGTTAAGTTGGAATGACTTATACGTATCTTTTTTTGGCGTGGCTCATGCCGGCGAACGTAGGGCCGACGTTTTTTCTTGGTCGAGGGTACGGATACCAGCTGGCAAGTGGGCGACGGATGGTGATGTATTTGAAAGGCCCGAAATAGAAATGAGGAGGCGGGAAAAAGAAACAAACGAAGGGTGGTGGAACGATTTCCGCCGCAAGACCTTGATGGCCACGGGGAGGCAGGAGAAGGAGAGATACTGGCAAGTCTATGATCAGACGTCCACGGAGGGTTCATGCTTAGCCCCACTCCAGACTAGATCCTCGGCGACAACACAACCCGTTCCCGAGCTCAAGCATCACGACGAGGCTACAACGCTATGCTTGTGGTGCTTTGCAATACGTTATAAACGTGCGTCTCATCTTTCCTGTTCCTGCCACGATACCCCCGAATGAATCTGACGTTCTGTCATTGTCTAGTTTTGTCAGCATCTTTGAACTGGGGACGCGCGAGTACACACTGGACGATTTTTTTGTGCTTCAGCTAGATAAATTGGAACGATTTGCATGTCTCAAGCCAAGGGGGATCGTAGTTGTAACCAAGGCAGAAGAAAGCAGTGATGAGGAAGGGGACAGTGAAGATGAAAGAATCGACGAGGGAGATGAAGATAAAGACAGCGAACGAGAGATGCCGTCCGAAGAGGAGCGGGTGAAGAAACTAAGAGAAAAGGGGAAAGGGGGAAAGAAAGGGAGGCGGAAGAGATCGAAGGGGAGCACGGGGGTCGAGTTGCAGCCAGGTAGATGTAAAAACAGAAACAGAGACGGAAGACGGGGCAGAGGAAGCTGGGAATCTAATCAACCAGGCACGCCACATAATCATCTCACACAAATCATGGCTCACGCGTTCTGTGATAGGACAATGCCATCTTTCTTCTTTGCAATTTTCACGACGCGATTGATTATGTCTTTGTCGGCCTCTGAAAGGCTCTTCTCCCTCTGAGTGCCCTTGGTAGTGTTTCGTCGAGTAGAATCTGTGACGATGGGACGTGCATGGTCCCCCGCAGCGAGTGGCGATCAAGGAATGACGCCGACCCTGTTGAATTTACAATACGTCAGCATCTCACGCCCGTGCATCCGCGTCAGAACATGCCCCCTTTGAAATGACGCATGTAATGAAGGCACACCTCCTTGCGGTACAGCAACGAATACTCGCCTTGCATGCTTGACAAACCTGGTTGAGCTATTCTTCTTGCCCACTTCGTTGAGGTAGGCGAATTGTCAGCATCGCATCGAGCTTGCGCCAATGTAGCGCACCTTGCCGCTCTGGACGAGTGAGTAAAGGCTTTCATTGTTTCTTCAGCAGGGACCTTGGGGTCATACCAGTGTATTTGGGAAGAGGTCGATATAGGAGGTCTCCAAGCGCAAACGGGGCGCCGACTGCGTTGAAGATGGCCGCGCGAAAGACTATGTACTGTGGCTGATGCTTGAGACCGATCGTTTGTTATGGTGGATCCTGGCGTCATCCACAACGAGGGCGTAGCATTTCGTGGCGGCCACGGTCTGACGACGGGGACTTTGATACTAACGATCAGAAGATGCGCGGAGCCTTTTTGCACAGGAACGCTACAAACGATGTGGAAAACGTGTCATGCCGGTTCAAGACTCACCTGAGCCAGTGCTCGTCCGGTCCTGGTGTTGTAATGTCAGGTACGATAAAATCTCAATGTACTGTGATTCCCATGCACGCGGATCCGGTGCTTCCTCGCATGCCGTGGTGACAAGAACTTGAGGGCGTTGCTCATGGCGGTGAGACGGACGGGTGTTGCGGGGAAATCGCGTGTATCTGCCTGCCTTGTCTGTCACGTCCGAGTCCAGGCCAGATTGGACCGTCAAGGGACGGGCGCCTTGTTGGCCCACAATGACGCATTCGATCTTCATGGTCACCAACAGCGTCCGCGACGATCCTCATGTCGTCAACAAATCCTACTAGTAAGCCTCCTTTACAGCTGCATTTACGATGTTGTACAATGTGTGTTACCTTGCTCATACCCAGAACGTCAAGATACCACTCTCACAAGCGGCGGGCTAGAACGGTGCGTCAACCCCTCTCGTTTGGTTCTCAATCGTCCTTTTCATGTCGCGCCCGTATCAATCATTGCACGAAACGTCGCCGATGTAGCCACTGTCCCTGTGTTTTCACTGTCATTTGCGCAGGTTCTTCAAGCGTCGGTGGTGAGCCCAGCGTAGGCGACGTGTCGGTGTAGCGGGGAAAGCCATAACGGTAGGCCTATGTCAGGGGTGCGGACACCGATATGGAGATGACCAGAGCAGAGGATCACGGAGAAGGAAAGGTGGTGATGACACTGTTTGCACCATTTTGTTGTTCTTTTGTGACGCTGGAGAGGTTCTGTGCTAGTATCATGGTCGGAGTCGTCTACTAATTCAATTGCCATGAAGTTTAAGACTGGGACAACATGTCGGATATGCCGGTCCTCGGTCTACATACGTGAGTATGATTTGACTCATGAAGAAGTAAATTGTAGTATGGGCACAGTGAGAAAGTCGCATCAGATACGATAATACATAGCCACTGTGAGCATGAGGCAGGCACCTCGCCTCTCTGAATCAAGCCGCGCCTCCATCTTCATTCAACATTGCATCCAACGCATCGAACATACGAAACGACTCGTGAAGCTGACACTGATCCTCTGAAGACACAAGATATGGACAGCGGCCAACCGCTCTCGAATACGTACGTAGTAGTTCCAACATCGTTCGGTCCTCGCGCTATCGCTGTTGACCATCCGTCGTGCAGTCCACCTCTCTCACCGTCGCGAAATCCAGGAGCAAAGTATGTCGATCCTCTCCAGCTTGTTGCCACTTGGCATTTATACCGTTCTCATCAGTCCTCAGGCAGAAAAGATTGAGGTGACGGGTGCGTCGTAGGAATTCAGATTTGTAAATACTCCCGTCGAATTTTCTCCTCTTTAGTCATCAAAGCGCAGGATCTCCCGTCTCTCAAGCGCAGAAGCTACCGTTTCTTCAAGAAGGACCGAAAGTTCTATGTTGCTGTCCACCATGGGGCAACAACGAACAAAACGAAAGCCGTTCAGAGTGTTGGACAAGCAGCGCAGTGGAATGAGACGCTTGACGCATTGTCGGTCATTCCATCTACTTCAGTGTATCTTGTTTGCGACTGATAACCCTTTCAGTGTTGTAAACCCGTCTTCCTGTCTCACTCTGAATCTTTTTTCGGTGAGGGAATACCATTTGGAAGATATCCTTGTGGGAACGCTTGAGATACTACCTCCCTTCTCTTCTCAACGCGGTTTGTTTTTCGTTTGAATCCACTCATATTTGACTAGCTGAGCATTTCTCTTCTAGACATCCCTTTCATTCTCAAGTGTACCGATCCCGAACATTCATCATATCATGCCACCGTCTATCTCACCATCACCGGATCCGCCAGCTCTACAGCCACAGATACTATCGTCTCTCAACCCGGAGGGGATAGTTCCACAAGCAACATCTCATCCATCGTCACTGCCTCCCCCGAATCTGCTTCACGTCCCATAAATGATTCTCTTTCCATAACCATTGCGCCTGCGCCATCAGTAGAAGTCAGCCCGGAGATTCTTTTAGGGAAGAAAGTCCTCCAGGATGCTGACGAAGGCATGAAACGCATGCGACTTTCTCCCGGTTGGATGGCTACAACAGCAGACGCATCCAGTCGTGCATCAGAAGCAGCCGATGGGGCTGCCAGTTTATATGCAACCTGGGAGAAGGTAGTTGGAAGAATGCAGTGTGTTGTCGACGCCGTAGACAAGATCACAGAGGTAGGTGCTTATTCGTATTTTTCACTTACTATGATTCTGACATTTTGATGTTCAGATCCACCCATATGCGAAGATGGCATGGAGTGCGCTTTCCTCGATCCCAAAGGTGTGTTCGTCGTTTGTGTTGAAGAAACGGATTGGTCATATTTATTACGATACTGTTCAGAGGGTCTTAAACCAAGTCGCACGCGACAGCAACGTCCAGCTTCTACTTGAGGACATCAATGATGTTTTTGGCCTCGCAGAGCTGGGGGAGGGTTTGAAAACCATCCAGCCCGACTCGAAGCAAGTTCAAACGCTCACGGACATTCTTAACCATGTCCGCGACTGTGGCGAGTTCATCCAGTCCTATGCGAAGAACATACAGTTTGGTAGGTCCTCTCCGACAAATCCATTGTTCTCTTTAAGCATGTAGCTCGCAGGGAAACGAATTGTCAGCAATATCGGCAGGCACGATGATGCTAAAATCGAGGAATACCGCTCCACCCTCTTCCGTCTACGGGACCTTTTTCTGAACCATGCTATTGTCAGAACAGAAATCGTTAGCTTCGAAACCCGTGATGGTGTGAACGCGATTTCCAACGAAGTACTAGATGCCAGTGCGTTTTCATGACAATCTGTTAGATATCACTTTCGTGACCAGCGCGTAGACCTGGACGCTGTAATCCGTGATATCCCCTATGCAGAAGGGTCTCGATTTAGCCGCGACAAGGGTTGTCTTCCCGGGACGCGTGCAGCTTTCTTGGACTATATTATCAAATGGGCAGAAGGCTCTCATTCGGAGCATGCACTCATTCTCTTTGGGCAGGCAGGTACTGGGAAATCGGCGATTATACATGAAGTGGCTCGTCGGTTTGATGATATGCATCGCCTCAGTTCGTCGTTCATCTTTCGACGAGCAGAAGGATCCAAACCCCACCTCCTCTTCACGACACTTGCTCGCGGTCTATCCGACCACCATCCTTTATTTAGAGCTTCCCTGGGAAAGATCATTAAAGGCGACGCGTCCCTTCGAATGGGGGCACAAGACTACAGTACACTTTTCGAATCCCTTCTCATCAGGCCTTTGAAACACTTGGATACCGTCGATCCTATTTTCGTCGTCGTCGATGCCTTGGATGAGAGCGGAGATGTAAACGGAATCGATGGGCTACACAGCTTTCTCGCGGACCATATCTCAGAACTGCCGTCAAACTTTCGTATTTTGATCACGTCGAGGCCCGAAAAGTACATCGAGGATGCCTTCTCGAGAGCGACAGCGGTCCGAATCATACATATGGATCACCCCGAGTTATCTGTACAGACCAGCGACGATATTCGGATTTACATTGACCAAAAACTTCGGAATATCGGTATCTCTGAAGAAGACTGCATTCGATTAGGGAAGAAGGCAGGCAACCTGTTTCAGTGGGCAGCTGTTGCGTGTGACTACATTCGCAATCGTCCGCGCGGTCTTACAAAGCTCAAGTGCTTACGTGGCCTTTTGAAACCCCCCTCTGACGAGGAGCGCGTCAATTTGTTGGACTACCTGTACAAACAAGTTTTGGAGGGGTATTTCACGACCCCCGCAGTACGGAAAGAATTCCAATCCACTATTGGGCCACTCTTTGCAGCATTCGAACCACTTTCGATGCGCTCACTGATTAATCTGCGACAATTTGCTCCTGTTGACGACGTCGACGACGAAGAAACTGTCCCTGAAATTGTCGAGCAGCTTGGTTCAGTTTTGAGCAATGTGACTTCACGCGACCTCCCTGTCGTTCCCCTCCATGCGTCATTCCGTGACTTCCTCACTGACCAGGGAAGAAGTGGCGACTTTTACATTGACCTCAATGGTGCCCATGATCAGTTGGCGAATTCCTGTCTCGGATTGATACTTGATACTCTCAAGTTCAACATTTGCGACCTCGAGACATCATACCTTGCCAACGTCGACATTCCAGATCTCGAATCCCGCGTCGCTAAATACATTCCCCCTGCGCTATCCTATGCCTGTCGATTTTGGGACGACCATCTTGAACTGATTGCCTTTGACTCTGGCCTTGCTACTAAGCTTCGAACCCTCTTCGAGGAAAAGTTCCTGTTTTGGCTTGAAGTCCTCAGTTTAACAGGATCGTTAAATCTCGCCATCCTGGCGCTGTCGGCTACAAAAGGGTGGTTAATCCGTGGCAACCATGATGTGCGTACCTTTGACAACTGAGAGCGACAAGTCATTGACAAATGGGCATGATCATAATAGGCATTACAGAGTTTGGTCAACGATGCCTCGAGCTTTGTGCGATATTTTGGGATGGCTATGGCAAAGAGTGCCCCACATATCTATCTCTCGGCTCTCCCCTTTGCGCCGACCTCTTCGATCATTGCCGGACAGTATTCTGGGCAATTTTGCAATACATTGTTGCTCGAACACGGTCGATTATCTTGTTGGCCGGCTTTGCAGATGGTGATTCGAGTGGCCAGTGATTTTGTGAGGTCTGTCGCGTTCTCGCCAGATGGCCAGTGGATCGTTTCAGGCTCGCACTCGAAAATTCATGTGTGGGATGCCACGACAGGAGAGAGAGCTGCAGGCCCATTTACTGGGCACACGGATCATGTCCTTTCTGTCGCATTCTCTCCGGATGGCCAACGCATTGCCTCAGGCTCGTCGGACTCGACAATTCGTGTATGGGATGCCGCAACGGGGGAGACGGTTGCTGGCCCATTTACTGACCACACGGATGGTGTCTATTCTGTCGCATTCTCGCCTGATGGCCAACGCATTGTCTCGGGCTCAGCGGACCATACAATTCGTGTCTGGGATACCATGACGGGAAAGATGGTTGCAGGTCCATTTACTGGACACACAGATGCCGTCCAGTCTGTTGCAATTTCGCCGGATGGCCAGTGCATTGTCTCAGGCTCAGAGGATTCGACAATTCGTGTGTGGGTGGCCACGACGGGAAAGGCGGTTGCAGGTCCATTTACTGGGCACACCAATATTGTTTGGTCCGTTGCATTCTCGCCAGATGGCCGGCGCATTGTGTCAGGTTCATCAGACAAGACAGTCCGTGTGTGGGATGCCATAACGGGAGAGATGACTGCAGGCCCATTTACCGGACACCTGGACCAAGTCTGGTCTGTTGCATTCTCGCCGGATGGCCGGCGCATTATCTCGGGCTCACGGGACAGTACAATTCGTGTATGGTGTGCCACAACAGGAGATACGGTTGCTGGCCCATTTACCGGACACACGAATGCTGTTGTTTCTGTCGCATTCTCGCAGGATGGGCAACGCATTGTCTCTGGCTCAGTGGACAAGACACTCTGTGTGTGGGATGCCATGGCAGGAAGGACGGTTTCAGGCCCATTTACTGGAAATTCAGATGCTGTCCAGTCTGTTGCAATCTCGCCAGATGGCCGGCGCATTATTTCAGGCTCACAGGACTCGAAAATTCGTGTGTGGGATGCCGTAACGGGAGAGGTGGCTGCGGGCCCCTTTACTGGACACACGGATGGCGTCTGGTCTGTTGCATTCTCGCCGGATGGCCAGCGCATTGTCTCAGGCTCAGAGGATTCGACAATTCGTGTGTGGGATGCCATGACAGGAGAGACAGTTGCAGGTCCATTTACTGGACACACGGATCATGTCCTTTCTATCGCATTTTCATCAGATGGCCAGCGCATTATCTCTGGCTCACGGGACTGTACAATTCGTGTGTGGGACGCTACGACAGGAGAGACAGTTGCTGGCCCATTTACTGGACACACAGGCCCGGTGTGGTCTGTTGCATTCTCACCGGATGACCAGCGCATTATCTCAGGCTCACAGGACTGTAAAATTGGCGTGTGGGATGCTACTACGGGAGAGACAGTTGCAGGCCCATTTACTGGACACAAGAACAGTGTCTTTTCTGTCGCATTCTCACTGGATGGCCAGCGCATTGTCTCAGGCTCTTCAGACAAGACAATTTGTGTGTGGGATACCATGACGGAAAAGATGGTTGCAGGCCCATTTACTGGACACACGGATGCCATCCAGTCTGTTGCAATCTCACCGGATGGCCATCACATTGTCTCGGGCTCAGACGACAAGACAATTCGTATATGGGATGCCACAACGGGAGAGACGGTTGCAGGCCCATTTGCTGGACACACAAGCCCTGTCTATTCTGTCATATTTTCACCAGATGGTCGTTGCATCGTGTCAGGCTCACTGGACAAGACAATTCATATGTGGGATGTTACTATGACAGAAGAGACAGTCGTGGAAACAGTTTGTGTAGATGAGGACATTCCCTTTCGAGTGACTGACCGTACTATTGTCGCTGATGATGGTTGGATATATGGGCCAGAAGGAAAGTTGTTGGTATGGATTCCACAGCTTCACAGAACTGGTCTCCATCGTCCAAGCCGTATCTGGATTGCGGGCGAGTGTACCAAAACCTATCTCGATCTTTCACACCTTATTCATGGAAAGAATTGGACTGCCTGTCATATATCCCACAAATCCTGAACTTATGGTAGCTGTGTTATGTAGTATTTCTTGTTCCGAACTTGGCTCGTCTCATCTCTGGCTCGCTATTATCGTGTCGCGCAAGACAAGTGCGACATCAAATAAAAATGCCTCCAAAGAAACCAAAGGCCGCAGAAATTGAACTATTCACAAAGGAAAGGAGAAACCCACTAAATTCCGGAAAGACAAAGACGAATGAGACGGCGAAGAAATTAAAAATACCCTTAAAAATGTGTATTATTGACCTTGAAAAGAATTGAAACTAAGGTGCGACGTCTTCAGGAATTCCATCTCTCCTGTCGGTCGGCTGGTGAAATCACGTAGATGTGCATGCTAGCAATACCGATACCGCTGAGATGGAACAGATTGATCGTCCCACTATTCGGAGGGGCCGACGCGAATTAGGAGCTGTGATTCCACCTGAACACGCTGGTCCGTGAGTCGAATCGGAGACCCGTGACTAGATACAGTATTGTAAATTAATTGATTCGCATAAAGACCAAATATACCATGATGGTCCACCTGACGACGTGATGCATCAGCAGAAACGTCGACACCGCGTGACCAAGATCATACCTCTTCCCTATCCATGAGACCAGTGCTGACAGCAGCATCGATCAGCACAGCCATCACCAAGATTTGCTTTCTTTGCAAGACACGCGTCGAAGATGAACGTGTTGAATTTAGCCTGCAGATCCGGACCACCATTCTTGTATGCTTTGATAACCAGTCAGTGCACCTGAGTGGTCGCAGAGACAACGCTATTATCCGCCCTGAACGATCGAGGTATCATTATAAGAAGTAGCAACAATCACTTGAAAGACTGACAGTTTCAGACCTGCCTTCTGCGAAAGCTCGTTCACCGCATTTAGTTTGATCTCTGCTTGCTCTTTTCCAAAACTTTGCATGAGATAAGAGTTACGCCATATGATCTGATCCGGGGGGAGGGCTGATGGGTTCACGAGTGTAAAGGGTCGGAATTCGACATCAAAGCGTAATAGGCTTTAATTGCATCACGGATAGTTGTGTCACTTATGTAACAGAAAGCGCAAAGTTACACAGAAGAGATCGTTATGAGGAGACCATGCATTGATTGAACAGAAGAATCGTATAACTTACATAATCGGACATCACAATGATCTTAATGTGACGTGGAGATCTTGGCAATATGCGAGCGTCCGCGTCACAACCGGTCCCGAACTTTGAAGGGATACTATTGAACAAAGGAATTAATAAGCATAAATGAACGTCGGCAAGAGCACTGGCCTCTGTAAACCCGTGGGCCGACTGGTAGCAACGGAAACGCGATTGTCAGGGATAATTCAGACATATAC
>JBBPLP010000498.1:0-19377 GCA_038089875.1 Fistulinella prunicolor
CGCGTCGTAGTCGACCTCCTCTGCCTCCTCCTCCAAGTCGCCTGACATCCGTGCCCTCTTCTTGCCCTTGCCCCGCAGAGACTCCACCTCGTTCCTCATCCTCTTCTGCCCCACGGTGCTCTGCCATGCTGTCCACGAACAGGGTTTCCACGCCGACTGGCACGGTTGGCAAGCCTGAGCCCGCCGTTTCTCGCTCGGGAGGCACTCCGCCACCTTCTTCTGGCACTCGCACCGCTCACACGGTGGTTGCCGCGTTGACCTGCTACCCTGCGCCGCTGCAACTTCTTCCACGCACTTCTTCACTGCCTCCGCCTGACGCGCTCTCTCCGCTAACCTCTTCCGGGTCTCCTCCAACTCGCGCTGCTTCTCCTCCTCCGCGCATCTCCTCTGCTCCTCCTCCTGACGGTGAAGCTATTCCGCCCTGATCAGCACCGCTTGGGTTGGTACAACTGACAACTTACCTCCTTCTCGCGCTTCTTCTGCACCTTCGCCACCTCCGCTCGCCTCTTCTGCTCCTTCTCGCACTGCCTCAACTCGCCCTTCTTCGCTGCCGAGACCGCAGCGTTGTCGTCCAAGTCGGTGAGGAGATCCTCCTCCAGTACCTTCTTCCAGTCGTGGTTGGTGTTGTCCGACATTGCGTGTGGTGGTGATTGAAGTTGAGAAGTGTGTTGTGTTGTGGGAACTTACCCACCATTTTTTATATGTCTACCATTCTGCTTTGACCTTTTTCTTTGAACTCCGCTTATTTCCTAATTAGGGTCTCAATGGCCTTCAAGGGTTCCGGCCCTAAAGGGGGGATACTGTCACGACTGTGACAACTCCGCCTCCTTCCGTCTTTATTCCGCCTTTACTCCGCTCTTATGCTTCAGATTTTACTAAGTATTCTCCGATATGTTTCTCTGCCTTTTATGTTTCTCCGCTCCGACCTTACAATACCATTATGTCACCATCGGTGATATCTTGTTACCAAACCAGTTACCAGTTACTTCCTTACTGGTTGCTTTCTAATTTTGATGTACATCTTGGTAACCTCCATTCTCACTTAGCGCTATGTGTCAGAACTGGTTTCTCTTCGCCCTTTGATACATAGCCTCTCTCCTCCTGTATAAATACGGTAGTATGCTGAGGACTTACTCCTCAGTTCGAATATCAACTTAGTTCTCTCTATTCTCTCCTGCTCTTCCTCAAGTCTTAGTTTGGATTCCATCTCCGACTAAGCGTCTGACTCTCTTGTAACTCCATCCTCCGAAATACAAGGACACAAGTGTGTAAGGGCGCAGCTCTCCACCTGAGTAGCTGAAGCCAACGTCCCTCCGACCAACCTCTGACTGACCTCCAACCTATTCCAACCGTTCGCTCTTTCCGACCTGCGGAGCAAGAGTGGAATTGAGTCGGACTTAACACAGCTGCCCACCAATTCTAACATCACTGACCTGTTCCAACATTATCCTTACTTTCTGGCTTGCTTGTATTCCATAAAATTGGACACAAATTTTGAGATACTTGATCTGACAGGGGTGGTATCACACTTTGCTCGATGGCACTTCTCCAAAAGCCATGTGGTGGTTTTAACCTTGACAAAGGTAATTTCATCTGTTGAATATCAATTTCCTTTATCAGGACTAGCTGAATGATTGGTAGTTCTGTGTTTTACCCCAAAATAAAGATGTTTGCTTTTGCTTCACCTATAGGCAGCATACAATGGATGTAATTACATAGGCACATAGGCATATTCTGCAAACTGTGTTCTTTGATGTTGCAAAAAGCAACAACCATTTCTATCTTTCACTCAAAAATGAAGATGTTCACTTTTGCTTCTGAGTGGTCATAGTCTCTCATCATTGATCTAGGTCTGAATTGTTAGGCCTTCTAAATTTGTTGAGCATTGTAACAAAACAGTGCTTCCACTGATTCACTGCCCACCTAGCAATCAATTGGGCCCATCAATTGTGTGCACATTACCCAAATGTCACCCACATGTTGCCCTACTTATTTTGGGCTTATTAAAATATGATGTTTCCTAGATTCCTTATATAGCATCTCAAAATAATATATTCTATAGCTCAGATAAGTCACCTGTTTTATATAATATTATGCGAACGCTAAAATATAAAATTTTATGGTTGCAGAAAATGTTATCAGAGAATATAAGCTTATCATAAATAATATAAAGCTCATAAAAGTTATTATTTTCAATTTCCTTATGGGAGACTTAAAAGTTTCATGATAATTTTAAATTTTGTGTGTTATTATGGGTTCCTTCAAAATATAATATTATTGGTAATGACAGAATAGGCTCTCATTATATTTAATAATCACATTTCATTTTGAAGTATATTTTGAGTACCTCAAAATATTGGAAGTGTTGATGTGAGAGGTGAGGACCAAAGGGGACAATATTATAAGCTAGATTCTAGGAGGTCTAACTTAAGGGTATATCGAGGGATATCAAGGATTTAAGTATGGGAGCCAAGAGGTCAGGGCAGGTTGGATAAGTACAAAAGGGGAAGTGATGACAAATGAAGTGAGTCATCAATAAAATGTGATGGAATCACAAAGAATAATGACTCATTGGAAAAGTAAACAATAATGAGTAAGCAATGACATGTACCCTTGGTAATACAACTGTGCATGAGTAAGCACTAAATAAGCAAGTATTCATAAGCAGGAATAAAGTGAAAAGGGATGGCTCAAGCAGGGCTTGAACAGCAAAGGCAGCAAGTGTCAGAGGAAAGAAATAGAGGCATAGAGGCATAGAGATGACATGTAACACCCTTCTCTGCCAAACATGTAGCTGCCATATTCTCTTCACTTCCTTTTTCAATTGCATTTTCCTGCTATATTGTATGACAAATATTCCTCTACTTCTTTATTCCAGACTGTACATATGTATAACAAGATTGAAACAACCAAAGAAACAACCAATGATAAATCAAAGATTGCAATCTAAGGCAACTTGATGCAAACTAGAGGTAGCATGTTAGACTAAAAGACTGTCTCTGAGGGAGAACAAGACTGGGAAACCAGCCTTGAATCCAAAGGGTTTATATACTAAAATACTGTGTGTACATGTGTGGAGTGGATCTACTGATACACAACTGTATCTGTCAAGGCTGTACATGAAATATTCTATAATGTTCCACCAGAATGCATGCTGCACTCAAGGCAGTGGATATGAACAAGGCTATGGCACAGCCAAGTACATGTATAGGAATGTGCAGCATCATATGAAAGGAAAGAAAAGAAATTAAGAAGCATTGGCATAGTTGAGCATAGCCTTACACAGCACAGAGATTAAAAGAAGGTGGTGATAGCAACAGGTAGCGAGGTCTAGCCTCAAGCCACATGTGCTGGACATGTGGCCATGAAAGAGATTCTAAAGATAAGATCATGTGACAAGATAAGATAAGATCCATCAAGGAAAAATGTCTAAATCTGAAAGGTGTCAAAATGTATAGAGGAAAACAGTACTGGCTGTAACAAAGATGATGTATCTTTTCTAATCACAATTTAACATCCTTGTGATTCTATTCCTCATTTTGTCCTTCATTAACTGAAACAACCAAAGAAACAACCAATGAATGAATCAAAGATTGCATCAAAGGGCAACTTGATGCTAGAAGAGAGTAGGCTTGTCAGGCCAAGAGATTGTCTCAATGGGAAATCTCCAAAAGAACAAGACTGGGGAAACCAGCCTTGAACCTGGAGGGTTTATATACTACTCTACTGTTTGTACATGATTGTGCAGGATCTACCAATACAATACTACATATAACCATTAAGGCTGTATGTGGAATGTTCCATCAGAACGCATGCTGCACTCAAGGCAGTGGATATGACGAGGCTATGGCACAGCCAAGCATAGGAATGTGCAGCATCATATGGAAGAGAAGAAAAGAAGCATTGGCATAGCTGAGCATAGCCCTACACAGCACAGAGATTAAAGAAGGCTGTGAGTGCATAGGTAGTGAGGTCTAGCCCCAAGCCACATGTACTAGACATGTGACTGTGAAAAGGATTCTAAAGATAAGGTCAGGTGACAAGTCACGTGACTGGATAAGATAAGATAAGATCTGTTAAGGAAAAACGACTAAGTCCAAAGAGTGTCAGAAAGTATAGGGGAAAACGGTACTGGCCATAACATTAACTATATCCATGCCTTCCAAGTACCCCAAACAGCTCTTGCATCAAGTCCACACAGCCCTCCAGTAGTGCATATGCTCCTATCAAATATATAGTGTTATGGACAGACACATGACCTAGCCCCTATCCTAAACTTTTTGACTTTCCTTAGTCTCAATGACTACTCAAGAGTCCCTGATGGACTTAAACATTTCCTTGAAGCATAATCACATGACTTGATGTCATCTGAGCTGGTCCCATGCCCCAAGGCTACACCTCATACCCCTGTATCATAGAGATCTATGATCTCTTCTCCCTAGTCCCAGAAGTGCTGCACACTTCTCTTCCATTCTACATGTGCTATGCACATGCCTTTCACTGAAGCACTGGTATAGTATGCTTCCTTTCCATTCTGATGCCTTGAGGGCATCACATTACTTTCATGGTTGTTTGACTGTGCCACAGCCTCTTCCTTGATGCACATGCTTGTAGCATGTTGCTGATTCTTATTTCATTGATACATGCACTATGCACATGTTCACTGCCTTACATGCCTCTAGTGCATGTGCCTTTTCCCTTTGACAGTCTACATCTATAGATTAGACATACACACAGACACATACATAGTTAGTATATAAACCTAGAGGACTTTAGGAATGGTTCCCCATTCTTGATCTCTTTAAAGTCCTTCCCCTACTGTAAAGTAGTACTTGGCTTGTCTAATATAGAAGTCTTTCCCTTTCCTAGTGCCTAGGGGATTCCCTTAGTGGCTCTTGGTAACAGTTACTAGTACCACCATTACCTTTTGAGGTTTGGTTTGGTTTTTGCTGCCACTTTGGTCATTTCATATAGAACCTCAGAGGTTGCAAAAAGTAGGGGACTGAAGTAGTAATAAACTATGTTATTTTCATTCTTTCCACTTACAATTTGAAAATTAAATTGTCCCATACAAAGACAATGGCTGTTTTTGTTCTTATTACTATGTATGTTCAAAACATTGTTGTTTATAATACAAGCAATCTGATTCTAATACTCAATATCATACTCATCATCATTTACATGGTGATCCATCCAAAGACCCCCCTCTCTATCAACAATCCTTTGTGTGTCCACTGCTTGAATAGTAGGCCAAAAAGCATTCTCAGCATGACAAGCTGCCTGGTCAACAGTTTGAAGAATATCCAGCTGTGACTGTGGAAGAACAAAAAAGTTGGATAAAACATCCTTATGAGGTTGATGAAGTGCAAAGGAAAAGTACTGCATATAAAATAACTGAAAAATGGGTTGACAAGTAGAATTTAGCTCAAGAAACCCAGTCAGGTAAGGATGAAGGAGCTCCTTTGAGGAGCTATCATGATCATTTAAAGGCATTGAAAGATAGATGATGCCTGTTCATTTAGTCAGATTATAGTTGGGTTCCAAAATAAAGGTCATACTCTTGTCCAAAGGTGCTGACATCGTACCAGCACCCGCAGTCAATAACGTTACCGATGATGTCAAGGAACCACCGTCCAAGGATCCAGGAGGAAATACAAACAGCAATGAATCCGATTGCCCCTCGGTAACAGGGAAGCCATCAGTCCCATACAAGCGGGGAGATGTGATGGCGCCATCCACTATGGCAATGCAACGAGCCACTGCGCTTATTGGAAATTGTGTTGTGCCGGGAACAATGGATTTGGACAGCACATTCACCCGAGATCGCAGACAGCGAGGCACGCAACCCAACGAGGACAATATGCACGGCGACCGAAGACGGTCAGGTATGCCTTCAAGTTCGACAGAAAAGCGTTCAAGTTCCTTCGCCTCGTTAACGTCAACCTTCGAAATCTTCCGACCCAAAATATAGACCCCGCCATTTACAGCTGTGGCTCGACAAAATCCCTGGATTACCTCTCCCGATCCTCCGTAATAGCTGACAAGGAATGGTGACGAGCCATATCGTCCAGCTGACCTCAGAAAGCTGCGCATGCGATGCAAGCCGGTCAATGCTGGTTCTAAATAACGAGATCAGAAGGTTGGGGGGAGAAGAAATGGTCGCCTTACCTTTAGAAAAGTTGCAACATGCAAGGGAGAACATAATCACTTCAGAAATATCTTCACTTAAGCCGAATGACTCGCGAAGGAAGTGGCCGAAAGAAGTGTTTTCTTTACCCCGGAGATCGGGACTCTCCTCGAACTCTCCAGAGGCGAATGAGAGAAACCGCATTAGACGACGTTTCTCAACCAAGGGAATACTCCGGTCCTGGAAAATACTCTCCTTGTTTTGCGGAACGCTCTGGAACTTGCCATTGCGGTAAATCGAAATAGGACCCAGAAGCTTGTATGAGCCGTAGCGAGAAACGCCTGAAGAAATAACAGCGGACATGAACGCCCCAGTAGATGGAATAACAGATGGTGATAGCGAAATCGAGTACTGTTTCGGATGAGATGGACAATCTGGGGATACATAATCGACACGATAATGTATGGAATCCTCTGTAGGGTCTGCCGAGTCGGAGTGGGCCTTGACCCACCGAATGAGTTCATCTAATGTTAACGTGGCCTCATCGGCGCCATAATATGGATTGGGATCGATATGGGCTACTTTCAGTCCAGCCTTAGCGAGAGCACTGAGAATACTTAGTACGTGGTACATATGAATCTGATCCAGAAGAAGGCTTACGCGGCAACGATTGACTCTGACAGCCCAGTACCAAGCACGATAACATCAAAGAGGCTAGGATCCATCACAGCTTGTTGTTAGCAGTGACGCCAGTTAAACGGCGTCACTGATCTGAGTTCAATGGCACAAGACTTGCCCTCAATGATCGGTCACGTGCAGTATTTTCTACCAAAAATTTCCGAGGTCTCGTATAGACGCTTGCTACTCGTCGGATTTGACTTCGCTCAAGCCTAGATCTGCAATGGCGAAGACCGACAAAAGCATCAAAAAAGCCGTCTCAAAAAAGCCTGATCCGATAAAAGAAAAGTCCGCAGTGCTATCTTCGAAGGAAATTCTTGCAAAAGCCGCAGCCCTCGCAAAGTCTACCTCCAAAAAGGCACAGGATAATGGAAAGAAAATAACCCCAGCCTCGTCGGATGACTCGGAAGAGTCATCGAGTGCCGAAGAGTCGTCGAGTGAGGGGAGCGACAACAGTGAAGAGGCATCTCCCCCGGCTAAGTTAACTCCTACTGCCGGTGCGTTTTTTCTAAATGAAATGTTCATCTCCTTTCCAACACCTAGTCAGTAAAAAAGACGGCGGGCTCCGATTCGTCTGATGCATCAAGTTCTGAGGAATCTTCGAGCGAAGAAAGCGATACCGGCAACAAGCCCAAGTTATCTTCACCCACGAAAACCGCTGCTGCGAAAGGTGGATTTTCTCTCGGTGGAGCGATGATTGATCTCTAACGTTATAGTAGCACAAAAGGCAGTGGAATCTTCGGATGATTTATCTGATGCATCCAGTTCTGAGGAGAGCGACGGCCGTATCAAAGCCATGGCATCTGGTCTCACGAGGACATCTGTCAAAGGTGCGCCAGCCCAGGGTAAACTTGTTCAATGTCTAATGTATCTTCAGCAAAAAAATCATCGGACACCGAAGACGACTCGTCTCGTGCTGCGAGTTCCGATGCATCTTCTAGTGAGGAAGAGGATGATAAAACATCCGCACCTGCCCAGACTACCCATACCGAAGGTTTGTTATAATCATTGGATAGCTACTGATCGTTAACAAACCCCTAGCAAATAAAAAACGCAAGGCTGACAGCGAGGCATCTGCACCCCCCAAAAAAGTCAAGCTAGCAAATGGCGGCGCCAACGCTGAGACCCCAGGCGAAGAAACAATGAGCATTTTCGTTGGCAGATTATCATGGAACGTTGATAACGACTGGCTAGCTCAAGAGTTCGCCGAGTGCGGAGAAGTTGAATCCGCTCATGTCCAAATGGATCGCAATACTGGTCGTTCCCGTGGCTTCGGTTACGTCCACTTCAAGACCGCTGACGCTGTCGAAAAAGCTCTTGCAATGAACGGGAAAGAGATCGACGGACGCGCCGTCAACATCGATCGGAGTAGTTCTCCAGATAAGAAGTCTTCCGCTGATAAGCGTGCGCAGGCTTTCGGTGATACCCCGAGTCCACCGTCGGCCGTTCTGTTTGTTGGCAATCTTAGTTTCGGGGTCAACGAAGATACACTGTGGGAGACCTTCGGTGAACATGGTGATGTAAAGAGCGTCCGGGTGCCTACCGATCGTGAAACGGGAAAGCCAAAGGGATTCGCATATGTGGAGTTTAGTGAAGTAGGAGCCGCGAAAAAAGCTAATGAAGCGCTTCAGGGTTTCGAGCTTGACGGGCGGTCAATTAGGTTGGACTTTTCGCAGCCTCGTGATAGTGCTGGAGGTCGGGGAGGTGGACAGGTACGTTAATTCAATATTTTTCAAGTACATGCGTGTCAACAATCGTTACAGGGAGGACGTGGAGGACGTGGCCGTGGAGGATTCGGAGGGGATCGTGGCCGTGGAGGATTTGGGGGGGATCGTGGCCGTGGAGGATTCGGGGGGGATCGTGGCCGTGGTGCTGGCCGTGGCGGGCGCGGTGGGGATAGAGGCGGCAGGGGAAGGGGACGAGGAGCGCGGACAGGTGGCATTACACAGTTTGAAGGTCGGAAGATCACTTTTGATTGATTGCGTTCTACCTTCCACTGGTCAAAATCCCCGTTCGCAGCCCCCCAGTTCCCATGCATACTTTGTTTTCCCCTAGACATGCAAAATGGCTTACACGGTATTGGTGATTCTGCGCATAATAGTTGAAGGATACTGTACGACATCACATTCAAGTTAGCCCAACTTCCCCTCCTGTATTGCTCTTCTTAGGGGGTTCCGACCGGGCGGGATAACCCCTGTCCTCTCCAACCGTTCAAAGAGTACAAATAACTTCTCAGCCTCCTGCTCCTTCTCCTCATCGGTCATAGCAACGGGTTCGTGTTCTCTCTCAATCGTGCCAGTGATTGGATTGATGGGCAAACCAGTGGCAGTGGTCATTGGTGCACCTGAAGTACTCGACCTTGTTATCGGGGAGACTACTCCTCTTTGGAAGAGGAACCCAGCAACATTCCCGTAGCCAAGATAACCCGATAGGGTCGTAGCTAATGTCATCGCACTCAGCAGAAAGAACCTAATGCAAATGTGTTTGACTTACCGTCGCAATCGCACATCGCAAAAAACATCTCGCCACAAACCCTATTCAACCGGCTGTGGTATACACTCTGCAGGAGGCGTAGACATCTGCCTAGAAGATCGGATCGTGTCTCTAACGGGTTGGACCGATCTAGTGTGGGCGGGATAAACCAATTCCTTATCCGAACTTTGGCGTCCTCATCTCCCAGGCAAAAACGCGTGATGAGGATGACAAGTGGGGAAACCAAGTCGTCGAAGGTGTCCCCATCCGGCAACCGACTTCGAATACTAGGGTCATCCGAATGAATGTCCCCGGGCATGAAGTAAGCAAGCGTCACGTCCAGTAATTCATATGCGCGCAGTGCAGAGTCTTGAAGCATTGGAGTGGATGAGCGGGATCCTGGTGAGCGAGATAACGAACGTCGTCCTGCTGATAAAACAGAGGATGCGCGCTCAAGTAGTCGTGATTTTGTGTCTTTGAAACTTGAATGAGAGCTATCGCGACTTATTGAACTAGCCGATGATGAGCTCGCGGAATCAGGAAGTGCAGCGGCTGAATATTGCTTTCCGAACCAGATATTGCGATTAATTGGAAGGACGGGGATAATTATTAGAGAATGGATGATGTGGGGCAACGGTGCTGCCAAAGGGTTATTGGGAGGAGAACTAACATGGAAGGCACGAAGAAGGGGTGGCAAAAGGCTGAGGAGACTCGGGTGAGCTCAACAGACTCTTAAACGAAGGAAACTTGCCTATCTAGCCTGGAACTCCAATAATCACCCATAACTTTGTCAGGCTGTGAACTTGCAATCTCGGGACTCTGGATTTCGCAGTCTACAAGCTGCAAAAATAATCAATACTGACATAAGCCACGCAACAGATCACATACTTTAGGATAATGAACACAGAGATTGAATATTAGTTTGAGCAAATCCGTGATGGCATCCTTGGCAGCGGTATTTCCTTCCTTCATCAATTCAACCAGGTCATCCAGTTTGGTACCGATTATGTCGATTGCGGTTCCATAGCCAGGCATATTTGACCGCTTATGTTCGACTAGCCACTGGATGAACGGCGCAGCCGAAGATGCAGCAGCAGTACAGAGAAAGAGGATTCTGGAGGCAAGAAAAATGTATTCTGTAGAAGGTTTCTGTGAAATGGTATGAGAAAGCAAGACAATCAAGGGGAGGAGTGACTCGACCTGAAGTAAATCGATGCAGACATTGCCACCGTCGACTTCGGGGCCAACAAAGGTGACACGAGCAGATTCGTTAAGAAGCACTGTATTTGCAATACATCGTAATGCATCATTCTGCCGGGAATCGTCGATTTTGGTAGACAACTTCAGCAAGCAGCGCAAATTTGATGCTGTGGCGAGGATGCCTGCCACTTCCGGAGTGCCGCCGAGGCTCTTGAGCGTGCTGAATGCACGAGGCGCATCTTTGAAAAGCATAAAGCAAGAGAAAGAAAGACAGGAAGAAGGACGAACCATCTTTGGAAAGGCGAGATATGGTGTTATCAAAGAGAGCAGCCCTGAGGTCGTCGAGTATTAACTGGGCCAAGGTCTTCCTGGACTCGGCGTCGAGTTCCTTCACTGTTAGGGCTAAAAATTGGTCAACATTGAGCGAACGGTAACTAAGACAACAGCATCCTACCGACGAGGATGGCATTGAAGGCTGCAGAGGTCTGATCCTTGGACGAAGTGGTGGAAAGGGTTCTGTACTGATCAAGTGCGCGACTCATGGCGGGTCGACGACTAGAGAATCGGGATTGTGCCAAGCTCAGGGATCGCCGAAACAGAGTGGGTCATGTAACAGAGTGACGAACTCGACTGAGTTTTTGCCACTTATGTATGGATCAAGGATTAACGGATATAGTTATTGCCATCCACACAGCCTTCTTATTCGGATCGGAACGCGTCTCTGTTTGGCAATACCCTCCGATCTTAACCAGCACAAACACACGTCACGCGTTTCGAATCTCGACATGCCTCTGCCCGCGCTTTCTGCGAGAGCCCACAAGCCGCTCATTAGCTTCCTAGGAAAGCGCATATGGCCTGATTGTGAGCATGTTGTTGTATGATTTGCGTCGTTCTCCTACTCATATCCGGTGCAGCGCTCGCACCTTCCCATCCTCATCCAGCGGCCCCAGCCGAGTACCGCAAGACCTTCTCTGGCACTCTTCAAGAGACACAGACCCCAAAGGCTGCCGAGCAGTCATCATTCCAGGACTTTTGGGATGCCCCGGCCCGCTTCTGGCAACCAAAGCACCACGAACTGCAAGCATTCGAAATTGATGCAATTCAGGTGTGGAAACACTTGCCATCATTCCGAAAGATGTTGACAACATACTCAGAGTGGCGGCGCTTCACTACTTTAATCTTCGCTTAGAGATTCATGTAGTGCATTGGTCAACGTCAGCTTGTGGGACACATGCATCTTGCGTCAATCTTTCTCCGCATATGCTAATAGGTGCTTCTCCACTTCAGCCTCGTCCATCACTCGCCAATTTCCTCTCGTCTTAGCATCTTCCTCGTCTGCTGTAGACACAATTCCAATCTCTATCTCTCCTGGTTTGTAATCTGTTGCGTGAACTGTCGACATGGCTTCGATCGCAATCTATAGGAACATCAGTTTTTGTAAATTTGCCTGTCGACATCAACGTACCTCAATGACCTCTGCTTGGCTGAGCTTCCTGCCCGCGACGGCAGCGTCGTCCGCGCCTCTTCCGCTGTCTAGCTTTTTCCATTTCTTCTCCAAGTGGTTCATCGCCTCTTGTTGCTTCTGGCCAGCCGCCGTCGCATGGAAGCCTACGAAATAGCCAGCGGGATCGAGTTTGAAGCACTGCGGCCCGTACTCAGGGTCGATACCGATCAGGATCATCGCTATAAGTGTATCAGCAAAACCTTCCCGTAACACCAACAAGCCACTCACAAACCCCCAAGGGTCTCATCGCGGCTCTTTGGGTATAGACTTGATTGATATTTGCCAACCGTCGCGCCAGTGCGTCGGGGGTAATCTCGTACCCATACTTGTATCTCCAATCTGCAGCCTCTTGCTGGGCGCGATATACTTGCGCCTTTGCATCAGCTAAGAGTGTGTGAGTGGTCGCCAGGAAATAGCCATTGTGAGCCGTACCGATCAAACCGGTCATAACACATCCAATAGTCGAAGTGATGCTAAAGAGATGTGTGACAGAGGACGCATCAATAAGTTTATCCTGGCCTGCGTGAGTATCGCCGATGCAGTGATTTGCTAGGAACTACATACGGGGACCTTCTTCTGTGTGATGACAACCGAAGTGTCCTTACCCCTCACCGAGATAGCTGTGTGTCCGGAGCCAGAGATGGCCTTGAACGCATATTCTGCGTACGTTCACATCAGCTCTGGTTGACTAGCCGCCATGAAATACATAGATAACGTACCAACTTGATACAGCCGTCCTTCTGGAGAGAAAACGGTGAGATATCTGTCGTAGGATGTCCTTGACATTGGCGTGTAGTAAGGAGCAGCCCCAGACGCGACGCGCAAGTGCAATCTATGTGTGACACTTTGTGACCATATCGTCGCATCACGTGATGTGATCAGACAAATCGGAAACTTAGGCTACAAGCCTACAACAAACGCGATTTCCGACGATTCGAAACGTCACTAGTGCTACTAGTGCTTCGTGCTATTACTATTACTCCTACGCTCAGCCGTCGTATGAATGTTTTGCACGATTCTGCTCTACCATGAAGGAATCGGTGTCTACGCAGGCTCCAAAAGTCATGCAAGTTTTTTGTCTGTAGTATGATGTTCGAATATGTACTGAATGTTCACAGCAAGCAACTCCAGTTCAGTATTTTGAATGCTCAGGACACCGTCAAGTTAGCCGAATTCCAGGTCACTCACCGTGACCTGTATACACCCACCGATAGACTCCCTGTTAAGGATGGGGTTCTGGACCGACGACTTGTAGGTGTCTGCTACTCCTCGTTCAAATCATCGTTCATCTAGATCTCAGGGTACGACGGAAAAGAACGCGTTCTGCGAAACCTGCGGATTAAATTCAGTAGACTGTGTTGGCCACTATGCATACATTAAGTTAGTCGTACCAGTCTTCCACATCGGTTATTTCAAGCATACGATCGCGATACTGCAATGCATATGCAAAGTAAGTACGATGATGTCTTAATGTGTATATCTCATTGATCTTTTCAGACCTGTGCGCGAGTTTTGCTTGACGAGCCCGATCGACGTGTATTCCTTAAACGCTTCCGCCGACCAAATCTCGAAAATGTACATCGCCAGGCACTATGTAAAACTGTTAACACTATGGCGCGAAAAGTCGTATATTGCCCGTACTGTTCCGCCACAAATGGGGCCGTCAAAAAAGCTGGTGCATTGAAGATCATACATGACAAATTCAGGGCAAAGAAAACAATCGACGAGATGGAAAGATGGAAACGCACGTTCGCACCCGCCGTGGAAGCGCAAAAGGAACTTGGGATGTATCTCAACAAAGCAGTTCATGAGGACCTCAACCCGCTGAAAACCCTCGATCTCTTCAAGAGGATATCGGATGAGGTATAGTTGTCGCGATCACATCAAGCGCCACTCATGAGCTATACTTAGGACTGTGAATTGCTTGGTCTCAAACCTGAGTTTGGTCGACCGGAAGAATATATCTGGCAATATATCTCTGTTCCCCCCGTCTGTATCCGTCCGTCAGTTGCGCAGGATGGTGCTTCAAATGAAGATGATCTCACCGTAAAACTTACGGAAATAGTATTCACCAATGCTCTTATAAAACAAGGTCTCTCAAAAGGTGCACCAACTGCACAATTTATGGTGTGTGTAATTCAGTGGGGTGGTTTAGTTCTGATTTTATTTCGATAGGAACACTGGGAATTCCTGCAGCTCTCTGTTGCGATGTATATTAACTCAGAGCTACCTGGAGTTCCATCTCAGGCTGGCCAGAAGCCCATGAGAGGTTTTGTGCAACGATTGAAAGGAAAGCAAGGCCGTTTTCGAGGTAACCTCTCAGGGAAGCGTGTTGATTTCTCAGGCCGTACTGTTATCTCGCCCGATCCCAACTTGCGCATCGACGAAGTCGCCGTCCCAGAGCGCATTGCTAAAATCTTGACCTATCCAGAGCGTGTTACACCCCATAACATTGAGGGCCTTCGGCAAGCGGTTCGGAATGGATGCGACGTCCACCCGGGTGCAAACTATGTCACAGCAGGCAGCAGTGGTTTCAAGAAGTACCTCAAGTTCGGAAATCGAAATGCAATTGCAGACAGCTTGCGCGTCGGGGACACTGTAGAGCGACATATTACTAACGGGGACATTGTTCTCTTCAACCGGCAGCCCAGTCTACACAAGGTAAAGTTACCGGATGTTTGTTTCGTCTGGTCATTTCTTACCCTTTTTTTTAGCTCTCTATCATGTGCCACCGAGCACGCATACGACCGTGGCGATCATTCCGTCTGAACGAATGTGTATGTGGACCCTACAATGCCGATTTTGATGGTGATGAGATGAACCTTCGTAGGTTATTCCAACGCAGGGTTGTTGTTTGTCTGGCTCATTTAGTGGATAGACGTTCCACAAACTGAGGAAGCGAGAACAGAAGCGTTGGAGCTCATGAGCGTCAAGAACAATCTTGTGACTCCTCGGAATGGCGAGCCTGTGATCGCAGCCATCCAAGACTTCATCACCGCCTCATATCTTATGACGAAACGGGATGTCTTCTTGGACCGTCGTCAATTCACTCAAATATGTTGTTACTTTGCAGACGCGGATCTTCAAATCGACATACCACCTCCTACTGTTTGGAAACCCGTTCGCTTATGGACCGGGAAGCAAATTTTCAACGTCCTCATGCGCCCGAACAAAAAATCGCAGGTTTTCGTAAACGTTGAATCGAAATGTAATAGGGTGGACGATCCGAGGGCGGATTGTTATGCTATGAAACCGCTTCCGGATCTTTCCCCGAACGATGGGTGGCTTGTCGTCGTCAACAGCGAAATCATGTGCGGGGTTATGGATAAGGCAACTGTTGGGAGTGGAAAGAAGAAGTCAATATTCGGTGTAATATTACGCGATTATGGTCCACACGAAGCAGCGGCAGCTATGAATCGTGTTGCCAAACTATGCGCCCGATGGCTCGGTAAGTTCGCCTTCTTTCGAAAGAGAGTTTAGGAGGGCCTAAGATGATCTTCTCCAGCCAACTTTGGGTTTTCCCTAGGTATCAACGATGTTATCCCAGGACCCAAATTGCGAGCTATAAAGGAGAAGAGAGTAGAGGCGGCTTATGCCGAGTGCGTGGACCTTATTGCGAAAGCAAAAAAGGGGTTGCTGGAGAATAAGCCAGGCTGTAACCAGGAGCAAACACTCGAAGCACTCATATCCGCCGTTTTGTCCAAGGTCCGCGACGAAGTCGGCAAGGTATGCATGGAGGAGCTCAGCCGTCACAATGCCCCTCTTATCATGGCTACTTGTGGATCGAAAGGCAAGTAAAATGGAACGCAAAGTCGATGCATCCTGATCCGACATTAACCGCAGGTTCCGTCATCAACGTCTCGCAGATGGTCGCTTGTGTTGGGCAGCAGATTATCTCTGGAAAACGCGTTCCAGATGGTTTCCAGGACCGCTCGCTCCCCCATTTCCCCAAGAAATCCAAAGAGCCACCTTCGAAGGGTTTTGTTCGGAATAGTTTCTACTCTGGTCTGTTGCCCACAGAGTTTCTATTCCACGCCATCTCAGGACGGGAAGGCCTGGTGGACACTGCCGTCAAGACTGCCGAGACTGGGTATATGCAACGGCGTTTGATGAAAGCTTTGGAGGACCTCACCACGCAATACGACCTCTCTGTCCGTAATTCCACCGGGGGAGTCGTTCAATTCAGGTACGGAGATGACGGGCTTGATCCAGCTTGCCTTGAAGGAGATGCACAACCTGTAGAATTCGAGCGATCCCTGAAACATGCATTTGTATGTATATGTCCATTTATTCATCCTACATAAAAGATCAAAGCTGACTCTAGGATTGTAGTTAGTCGGAGGGAGAGACGGCCGTCCTCTGTTACCGTTTGAGATACTGGAAGTCATGGACCGCGAATTGGCCACACCAAAGTTCACCAACGAGTGCACTCCCACCTACATTGCCATGATCCGTGGTTTCATCGCGGATGGTATTGTTCAGCATCTCGCGAAAATGAGGAAGAGTCATGGCATGTTCGAAGCCCTGGAACGTCATGATGAATGGGATACCGACACTGATCTTTCCCTGGGCGCAACAAGTTTGTCCTCTTACTCTTTCTGAGTTGTCCTGTTCTTAATCTGTGTGCAGGAGCCGATAAGGCAGTCGTGGATAACACGGTAAAGGTCACGAAATCCCAATTACTTCGCTTCATACATATTTGTTGGGTGAAGTATGTCAAAGCCCGAATCGAACCTGGTAGGTGGCTCGAAATCTATGACTGAATCACGATAACTAATGGGGTACAGGGTCAACCGTCGGTGCCGTCGGCGCGCAGTCCATTGGTGAGCCAGGAACGCAGATGACTCTGAAGACGTTTCACTTCGCTGGTGTCGCATCCATGAACGTCACCCTGGGAGTGCCTCGGATCAAGGAAATTATAAACGCTGCCAAGCTTATCAGCACTCCCATCATTAGCTGTAAATTGGTCACATGTAACAGTGAGCCCTCAGCTCGCATTGTCAAGGGCCGCCTGGAAAAGACACACCTGGGTGATGTAATTCATTCTTACTAACTCCTTGAAATGATCATCTGATGATCTTGTGCAGATCGCCGCCGTCCTCGAAGAGGCATGGGCGCCAGAGTATACATACATTGGAATCATTGTAGACATTGATGCCATCAAGAAGCTACAAGTCAGTACTTGCTATTTGCTGTGCAACTCACCGAGCTCATGTAAATCGTATAGTTGGAAATGACATTGGACGACATCAAATGGGGAATCGTTAACGCCAAGAGGCTCAAGGTCAAACAAGAGGTGAGGGCCTCATTTCTTCTTGGCATTTGTATTCATTAAGTCGAACGTGGGCGTCGACAGTCGATCACCGTCATTTCTCGTCGGAACCGACTGCGTCTCTACGTTGATGGATCTGACAAATATTATAGGCTACGCGAGCTGAAGCGATTATTGCCTGAGGTGGTTGTGAAGGTGATTCTCCGAACACTCGTATCACTGATTTGATTGACCTCGCATCCAAGGGTGTTCCCACTATCGAGCGTGCAATCATTAACATCAAAGAGAAAGATGACTCCAAAGGCAAGAAAGGAGACAAAGAACTGCTTGTAGAGGGATATGGTCTTCAAAAAGTCATGACAACTGAGGGTGCGTAACTTTTTCCACCTCATCGGCCATGTTAATACATTGTAAGATCAGGCATTGTGGGTGAACACACGACGTCCAATCACGTCATTGAGGCGGCCCAAGTTTTGGGTATCGAAGCTGCACGTCGAACGATCATCAACGAAATCCAGTTCACTATGTCAAGCCACGGTATGAGTATTGATCCCCGCCATGTCATGCTACTCGGGGACGTCATGACTTACAAGGTAAAAAATTGCTACGAAATCACATAGTCGTCGTGATATAAACATCCTTTCAGGGCGAAGTTCTGGGGATTACTCGTTTCGGCGTGGCGAAGATGAAGGACAGCGTGATGATGCTTGCCTCGTTTGAAAAGACGACCGATCATTTATTCGACGCGGCCGCGTTTGGAAAGAATGATAGTATCACGGGTGTTTCTGAAAGCATCATCATGGGTAACCCAGCCGCAAATTGCGGAACATCGATGTATGGTCCAATTTCCGGGTTCAGCGTGTATAAATGATGCTGATCGCGATCTAGGCCTGCCTTATTTCTGCCCCAACCCAATATCCCGAAACCACGAAAGCTATTGTTCGAGGGGGCACTATAGCATTAGCTTTGTTGTTTTGACTATTTTACGCAACTGTGAGACTCTTTTCGAGATGATCGACTAGAAGTGTTTGTGTCCAAATTATCGTGTATACTAGATCTTTGAACATGGAGTCCATGATGGTGCGGATCGCACATCAATACATTATCCTCGTGCGATGTCCACTGGGAACCCCGGCCGTTCCGTGTAGGGGGACCCTCCTGCAACCAAGTCACTACCATCCCGCTATGTAGACAAGCCAACAGAGTGCATGGACGACCTACTGTTCAGGCAGATAATTGTCCGTGCGGGTGTGGTATGTATCGTCCGGAGCAAGAACAGAAATGGCGAGGAAAAGCACCAATGATCAAGCAAAGAATTACACGCCATTGCTGCCTCCGTCTAGTGTCATTACTTCCCTATTGGAATCTCAAATAGGCTAGGTGGACTCGCAAGTTCGTCAAGACCCGTGAGCCCAAGACCTGTGACAGCTGGGAGCACGCCTGGTTCCGTCACGTCTTGCCTATGTGCGCCTCCCGTACGTTCGCGTCCGCGACTCACTTGAGCCGATGCACGACCACGGTCTCCATCGCGTCCGTAGCTTGTTCCGCGTCCCCTCTGACTGTCTCGTTCTCCTCCCCGTGCGTCGTCTTGCCGCACGTCCGGCACCCCGGTTCCCCTCCTAGAGACATACTCTATTTCCCTTCCATAGTTGTATAACGTCTTCACGATTAGAACGAAGTAGATAAATCCGAGGAAGAACAGGGCGGAAACAGCCACCCTTGGTCCTATGGCGGCGGTGGGATTGAGGGGTGGAGGTGAAGCAGGGTCTGTAGAACTTCCATATCGCCAAACGAACGCGAGGATGGCAACGATGAAGAAGATCATCGACCTATTTCGCCATGTGGAGTAAGAGGAGGAAGCAATTGAGAAGGTTAGCAGGATCCACAAAAGCAATTGTGAGTAAGGGTTGTCTGGTGTGTGCAAAACGCGTACCAAGCAAGCCATACAGCGGGCATCGCCAGCAGCACCCACACATTCCATAAGATGAATGTAGTGGTTCTTGCAGCTTCCTATGGATGATAATGAAAGTAAAAAGAAGGAACAAAAAATGATTTACGCCTACCTCAGCCCATTTTGTTGCCTTGTACATGTTCCTCATCGTTCCAAACCTAACAATATACATA
>JBBPLP010000499.1:0-19302 GCA_038089875.1 Fistulinella prunicolor
CACAGGCAACCGTAGGTTATTTTACTTATCATTTGCCCAGGTATTAACATATAATAGTGTGTCGCTCTCTACAAGGTTGCCGAAAGTGAGTGGCGCTTTATTCGGTGGCGATAACGGAGCCAAGAAATGCCTCCAGTCTTCTTGTTCTTCGCCATTTTTACCGCTGAGGGTAGCTAACCGTTTTATGAAACGAGGCGATGTGTGCACTTACAAGCACTATACCTCAAGGACTGCTCTTGATCCGAACTATTGCACTGTGGAATCGTGAAAGGTTTATACGTCAGTCCCTTGTTATCGTGTATGGTGTGAGTTGATTGCAGATGCCGCTCGAGATGAGGGCGGTGCTGACACACGCGCCTCACCTACCTCGACTCGATAGATTGTTACCATCGCGATGTTCGTCTTCTGCATCATATCAACTTCCCTTAAGTTCAATGCTGTCTGTTCAGAGACAAGCTCCCCAGTTACGACCGCCTTTGAAACCACCCTCAGTCGAGTCATGGTCGGGATGTTTTCAAGTGCAGCCTTCTTCGAGCTTGGTGAGTGCCGAACCCAGGGCGTCCCGCGTGTCTGTAGTCACCACACATCTTGACCTATCAGTGGTATTCATTCTGACCCTCCTACACGGGTATGCGCTGCATCAATCTAGTTTTTTAACCAAGGGCAAGATTGTGTCTGTTGTCGCTCGAGGCAATGTAATGTATACATTGTCAATCTTCTGTGAATGATATCTTGCAAATATGCGGGCTATATTCACTATGGAACCGGACATGCTAGTGACGTCGGTTGCCAATATCACTTTCTTTGTCCCACTGGTCAGTAGCATGCCTTCTAGTTGCTGACCCTCTCACGGATCTGTACTAACGTGACTGAAACAGCTTCGGGACGACTGGAATGGTCTACTTGTAACGTATGTCCCTGAGTTAACTGTTTGACAACCCATCAATTGTGCATTCGGGCGGCCCATAGTTTCCAGGCCGTCTTGCACGGCGTCATGGCATCTCGAATTCTCTTTGACCTACAAGACGCTTCGGAATCAGGCAAATGTCTTCACGTTTTCGTTATCTCGTGTGCATTTTGCCAGCGTGTCTGAAGATGTGTCACAAGACGTTGAATTATCGGCTTAGAGGCAGAATTATTGTTAAAAAGCTTCACCTGTTTCTCGAAACTGTATAATCTTGTGCAGGAAGACGACTCTACAGACTCTGCATCCGTCTCTTTGTAGACACCTAGGTAGCGTATAAAAAAAGTATGTACATGAATGAAAGATAGGGGGCTTTCATACCTACTGGTACTGGTCACATTTGGCTTACCTTAAAGCAATCCCCTTCTACTCATCTATTTCTTCTTTGCTGTATGCGAGATCGAAGCATCCCTGACTTATCTTTAGTAGAAGTAAATAAAGTCGTGTGTACTTCACCATGCTTTTGAAGTAGTAACGCGCCGATCGGCGTTACTACCGGTCCCAACACTGCTATGTTCTCCTATCAATCAGATACAGATATAAATTACAACTAAAAAAACCGCCTTAGAGAATTTCTCCTTGAGTAGGAGCACGATAAGAAAACCGGAAATTTGAGAATGGGTAGAAGTGATCCAAGAAACTGACATGAGAAGACCGGGCCCCGTCATAATGATCCGGATCACAAACTGTTGGCATTCGTATGTTCTTTGTCATGTTGTAAATCTTCTTGCAGATCTTCTCGCAGATATGTACTTTGTGACGGCGAGGAAGCAACATGACTACCGTTTCTAGACGCCGCATTCAAGTTCGCAGGCGAGACCGGTTCAAGGAACATCCCGGATCCGACCTGCACACTACCAACGGAAGAGTCGCCTCGGCGGCGGCGGACTCAAGATACACCTCCGCGCACCACTTGAAGCTTTTGATCGTCAAGACCGAGGCGCTCTTAGATCTACGTTATCATTCTTCGTTGTAAATACTTTCTCCCTCTGGATCGCTCTGGGTTTTGAGGCAGACTTGGCCGCCCTGTCAGAAAAAGGTTCTCATTGGGAAGTTTGGCTTAAGGTGACGGGATGAGTGCGTCACAAGGTCAGGGAGAAGACTCACGATCTTCTCTGTTGAAAGGAATTCGTAGTCGATCCCATCACTGTCGAAATGCGAAGGCTTGCGACGATCAATGGCATGTCGCGTTGAGGAGTTTAATCACGTGACCCATGACATCACATTGTACGCCCGTTTTCTGGCTTTTACTAGGCTAGCGGGTGTAAGCTATCCCTCTCCCAGACTCTGAATACATCAGCTCGAACGACAGCTCTAATAACAATAAACTACCGATTGGGGCGTTAGGATTTGAATCACTAGCTTGCGGCCAGCGCCGCCGAGAGGACTCCAATGAGATATCGGAACGTTGAATCTATAGATCTTTAATTTCGTATCCAGTATTTAAATACGCTTTGTTGACTCCTAACACAATCTAATCGAGTACCAGATAACGAATCCCAGGAAAATATGATTCGGAAAGAACAAAAAATCTGCTGCTTTTGGTCAAGTACTGACAACGGTATACATGGCGCGAGAATCGCAGAGCGTTCTGCAAAACGACTCCTGTACGATACGAATGAATAAGGCCACTAAATTAGGAAGAGTAGCTCATGCCCCTCCCAAAAGGTGGTTGATGCAGTGAGATGATTTCATCGTCAAGCTGTGTGGAGCCGCTGCTCCCCACTGAACCATAGGAAGTATTGTGGCGTCGAAATTGCGGGGGAGGTGGCGGGGCAGAAGAGCGCCATTTGGATTCCCATGCACGAAGGGCTGCGACAAAACCAGGGTTTGGATTGATACAGGGCCTATGACGTTTAACCAGAGCATATGCTTGGTCGTATGACATTCCAAGATTGTGAATGAGGTAAGCGATGACGATGGCAGGAGATCGGGAGATACCCTGTCCAAAGTTCCCATGTCAGCACCTGCGTTATCCGCACCACGGTCCTTTGGAACGTACCTGCTGACAATGAACGAGTACATTGCCGCCACTAGTGAGCGCATTAGCGATGTACTGGCAGGCGCCTTCGAGATGAGGTTTCAGATCCGCGGAGGGCTTGTCGTGAATGTTTATCCTGAGACATCGGAAGCCATCCTTGTCCGATATCGGGATCCATGGGGCATCAAGGACCTGGACGACGTGCGTGATACGGTTGCTCTTGAGTAGGTCGCGGTCCATGGTTGCAGACATGGAGCCAAGGAAAAGGGTTCCAGAGGACGTATTCGACAACATCTGACTGACGGAGTGGATGGGTGGGGACGATAAATGAGGATAGCGTGTGGGGAGGATCTGATGCATCGGAGTGCACATGGCCTCCATGACATCCTGCGCCATGCCCTCGAAACGAATCATCTTCAAGGATGGGGTAGATGGAGCTGATTGGGTGGCAGCGTCGATATCAGAAAGCGGCCAGGTTTTATGGAACAAGGTTCATCTGGACGATAAAAGGGGACAAGAAGCGTGCGTAATGCTAGGGGATGGCATTTCAATGGATGTGGTGCCCGTTCAAATAGTCGATCATGGTGTGGTGTTGAGTACTCCGTTGCCTATTTCGGTAAGAAATGGACCTGGACTCGTTGGCTGTGTCACGACGCTCTAGACCGCGTCATGCGTCGTCCAGCCAGTCCTCCATCATTTCCCCCTGGACATAAACTACCATTTCGTTCACGCGGCCCCGGCTTAAGTTCCGCGTGTCTTATCTCGTATTGGTTAAGGTATCTGCCACCCCACCCTCGGTTCCGTTTGAACAATTTGGGGCTCATTCAGGCTAAACGTACGAGGATTCAAATCCGCTGTTCCGTATTCTTACACGTCATCATTACATAGTTCCTATCAAACCATCAGCTTTTTGGGTGCCCTAGAAGCCTCGTTGACAGCCTCATGCCCGGACCGGGTCCGCTCGAATCGCGTTCAAACATCCCGTCTCTCCCGCGTCGACCACCCATTCATCCTGAATCTCTAGAGGACGCGTGGCCTTTGGAGGCCCGCAAGCTTCCGGAGCTCTCTCTCCTCGGCACAGGAAACAATAGGCACCATGATTTCAAACAACATCACTTGACACACACCCCATCCACCCACCCCCGACGTCAGCTCAGACACGTTCCCCTTATTCAAGCCCCGCGTCGTCCGAACTCACGGAGATCAGTGTTGACACTTGGCCCAGATCAAAGCGGCGAAGATGGGAGGGCTACCCTGTTTATGTTTGCAGATCAAGGGAGAAGGAAGTTTTCCTTGGAAACGACATATCCCCCCCGGACAATGGTCATCAGCTCTGCGGTGAAGCCTTGGAAGATTCTTCGTTAGCATCCGCATCAGCGGCGATCGGTCGTCGACACGGTCGCAATTGCTCACATTCCCGGTTGCTGCCGCTCAAAGGCCCCGCTTTCCCCGCCAGCAAAGTTCGAACGACACCTTCGTTTTGGCGATTCATCGCCATGACTTGTTGATGCGATCCTCGTTTACCTCAATGATGCGGCTGAATCAGTCCTTCATTTCGCGCCTCGGCAATGTACCTGGCAAACTTACCGAGCGTTCGGCGAGAGCGCGGGCGGTACTAATGAACCGCGCTGATCGTACCATCAAGGACGATCGATTCACCGTCATCCGCGCATCTGCAGCTGTGCGATGCAGTCCAAGGATCCTATGTCGATGCGCCCAACATCATACGGAATAACAGGAACGCCAAGTACATGACGCGAAGGTGGAACCCCCTGCAGGGGCTTCGGCGACGTGACTGCAATGTATGGACCAGGGCTTCGTACAACATATGTACATGTTATTCCGTCATGCGCGTCGCAATGCGGTGTTGCCCCGCGGTGTATGTCAGGTACCGATCGTTATCAGACCTCGGTAACCCGCTTTCTCGAGTTCCGGAGAACTAGAAAGCAACAACTCGGTCATGCGCAAGCTGAGCAGGGAAGGCGCACACGCATGCCAGGACAAAACTGCCTTTCGAGCAACGCATCGGCGCGCGCAACAACACGACGCATAGGACATACATGGAACGCAACTGTGTGCAAGTGTCCCATAACATCCTATGATAACAGCAGTGTCATAGGGAACCCCATGGTCCGCGAGCGTGACGCGTGCACGTGCAAATTAGCATGCGGCGTGCGGACACGCCTGCGCCGCAGTACTTCCCGGCGAGACGCTTTGCGACAGGAACTCAGTTGGATAAGTAGATAGGATATCGCGAACACTTTTACATTACGTGTCATCCTCGCCGGGTTTCTCCTAGTACGTCCTTGATAGATGCACCGGATCGTTCGATTGCAGCAGCTAGATGACTATCGTCATGCATTCTTCGAGTCAGCACATCCGAGGTGTTTCCGCAACGTTGCAAGGAAACAACTTGTTCATTGTGTTGGTTATGCAATACACGGCACCTACAGAATGAAAGAGCTTTGTTTGGTTAGCCTGTACAAAAATGGAGAGAATGACCACGTCATACCACTCGGCCTTTGTTCACCCACACTAGTTTTGCTAACGACCAAAGCCAGCTCGGTTCAGCCTTACCTTCGAGTCTCCAGTCCCGAGATTCAGAGGCATCTGGAACCATTGAAACAGCAACTATACAAGACATGCATTTCGTCCGAGATTCGTATTCATGTATGTATGGAGATGAAGTGAGTGCTGCGGAATCCAACCCCCGTACGATGGCAACCGGCAAACAATTTACGCTATCACGCATTAAAGGGATCGACTATGTCAAACCAAGACTCACATCGAACTCATTCACAGCCATGAAATAAAAGAGGTCAGATCATGAAGATTGCAGAACACTAGTCGTGAAGGGTATGGACTCTGGACAAGGAGGAAAATAGGGACAGGGGGCGAGAGGGAGAAGAAACGACATCGGCGTTTAGGATAAATCGAGAGTCGTCCTAATGAATAGTCTACAAGACCACGCAGTGATGTTTCTTGTTGTTCTTGGGTCGGCTGAGAAGCGCAGCCCGGGTAGCAAGCTGGAAGACCTCGCGCACACCCTCTCCCGTTCGTGCTGAACACTCAAGGTAGTGCTTTGCCCCAATCTTGTTGGCCACAGCCATGCCCTGCACCATGTCACCAGGTAAATAAGTAATACTTGATTTTAGCAGTGGTAACTCGCCTCTTCGGGAGTAACAGGACGCTGACTCGTCTTCCTGAGCTCCTCGATTACCCTATGGTCACGTCGAAGGTCCTTCTTGCAACCGACGAGAATGACAGGTAAACCAGCGCAAAAGTGCATAACCTCGGAAATCCACTAAAATACGATGGGTTTCTAGCATGAAAGAGAAGCAAGTCAGAATATGCACGGACCTTTTCCTGTACATTGTCCAACGAGTCTGGAGAATCGACGGCGAAGCAGATTAGAATGACGTGAGAGTCAGGGTAGCTGAGAGGCCGGAGCCGGTCATAATCTTCTTGACCAGCAGTATCCCATAGTGCCAGCTCAACGTGCTTCCCGTCGACTTCAACGTCCGCCACGTAGTTCTCGAAGACAGTGGGAACGTAGACCTGAGAAAGTGACACAAAATGTGAGAATGCGAGCGAGGAAAGAAAGGAACAGGGAAATACCTCAGGGAACGTGCCTTTAGAGAAAACTATCAACAAACAAGTCTAGTGCGGACATCAGAATGAATGTTGGCGACGGACGGAACAAGAAACCGACCTTGCCACAAGCACCATCACCGACGATGACAAGCTTTCTCCTGATTTCAGACATTATGTGAACGTAGAAAGTAGAACGTTGTTCGTTGAGCGGGCGCTGTTGGAGGTGATGGTGTTGAGCGAGACAAGCGGTCGCACGATGATACACGGCGGTCTTTTAATCGCTCTTTCAATCCGTCACGCATCGGGCGGGCTGTGCCACACCTGTGCCGCCCTTGCCGTACAGCCTACAGTCCCGAGTCACCGCATAGGCTACGTTACATGTGAATACATACATAGCTACACCGTAGACCGTGCATCTCTAAGCAGAAGCCCACCACAACTTTCGTACTCACCCCCGGGCCCGTTGCTTCCCATCTTACATATCTGGATTTCGTCCACATGCCATGTGCCGAAATCCACCTTGACAGGCTGACGCCAGTCGCACTCCGTCCCTGGTTCCGAGCGGACAGTGTGTGCAGCCGGCGACAAGAGTAGAGACCTGTACGAGAACGGCTGCCGCACTCCTCTCGTCCCTGGTCGGCGATAGACTGTATTCAGGACCGTGCAGTGGAGCTGACAGAATGCGCTCTCATCTACAGCAAGAGACGAAGCACAAAGCAAACCTTCAGGGGGCGGCGCTCTCTAATGAACCCCGCTTCTATAAATGCGCTGTTCACCAGCTCTAGCAAATCGTCAGCGCGGCAAGTCAAATTCTTGCAATATTACCATTCACCGCCAACTTGCTGTAGTCGTCGTGCATCTTCATCCTCGAGCTCGGGCCCAAACCAAAGGACGTGTGCCTTGTCTGGATCTCCACTCTCCGGTGGCATGATACCCATCCTTTGGAGAGGAACTCGAAGACGAGCACCATTTAACAACTCTAAGACTCGTGGTTTAAGTGAGGACAAAAGTGACAGCGCTTCTGAGAGGGTCTTCCTTGTTATGTGCGCATGACCAGGAACAGCGTTAGAAGCCTCCGAGTCTTCGAGTGACATCACTCCCAAAGTCAGGTGTAGTCGACGCGGAGGAATCACGATTGTATGATGGAGACCTGGCAATACTGGCGTCGTTTCCAACAATCCGGCGGTAAAGCGAGATACGGATTTTTGAAGTGGTACATGATGACCCTAAAGGCGATCAGCAGCCGATTCAGCGACGGGGACCTGACACCAACAATAGGAAGTGATAGGACTTTCGAGGAGATCCTAATCAACAAGGTACATGGTAGAGAGAGGTAGTACTTGCAGTGAGTGAGTCGAGGGCTGGATGAATTGCCTCTATTGTTGCCTCTGAAGGGACCGGTTCCCAACTTTTTTCTGGCCATGGAGGGGAGCTGACTCATCTGGTGCTTGGTCGGATGTCTGAGATGCGTCCATCAGCTCGGCCAAAGCTGTCAATGTACTAGTGATTTGCCTCTGAGTTTCCCTAGAGTAACGAATCTTCTTGGTGTTCCCTTTGTCGTCTCGGATCAAAGTGGCTGATGGCACAGCCTGGGTGTGGGTCAATCACTAATGGGTCTGACAGCTGAAAACGTTGTGGTCCAGCAGGCGGGTTCCGCCCAGCCTGAAGTCAATGGAAGGGACGGACGGACGTGGTGCTTGGTGAGCTCAAGCTGGCACAGTGCAAACACAGCGTTTACTGAAATAACGTCAATCATCACACGCAAAGAGTCACAAGGCTTTAATCGGTTCAATAAACGACATGGCACCGTTCCTCGCATTGACAATTTCCTAGTGAGTGCCTTTTTTCTGCGCTTCCCTTGCCCTTACTTCCTCTCCCTTCGTTAAGCTCTCGTACGCTCATTCGAAATCTATCCTGTCGTCGTTTTCTTTCTTTACCGACTGGTTTTCTGCTCATTGACCTTGTCAATGAGCTCCCTGCAGGCCAGAACGGTTGACAACGTTGCCTGAATATCACACGCGGTGCTACCACACCGTACCCACTTTAGCGGTATTGGATACCTTGGACCCGATATTCTACTCTTGGAATCCCTCCGATTTCTGCTCACGGTCGTCCTCTTCCTGTTTCCAAGGCTAAAGCAATCCTTATTGACACCCGTTCCATGGCGGAGAGCAAGAAACGAGTATTATCGACCACGAGGGATGCCAGTGGAGGTTCGGGGATCCTGTTGAGTATGGACATGGTTTCGACGAGTTACTACGCCGTGTAGGTCCAAGTTGAATATCTTTCGTGAGATGGACCGTCGGGTGTTCCTCCTGGATCATCGTGTTACGTTCGCGTCTTTGTCTTATTCACTCTTCTCTCCCCTATCGGAAGTGGCACATGGAACTTACCCCATCTATTGATTCGCAGAGCATATACTGTTCCAGTCCAGGTGGGACCTTCTCAACAGAACCTTTCTTTGCAAGTTGACACGGGCTCCTCTGATCTCGTAAGACGCGTCTCTTCCTGTTCATACGGTCTTTCCGGACTTAGTTTTCCAGTGGATTGCGTCCAAATCATGTTCATCAGCCTCATGTTCGGGAACAAATGGGCGTCTGTATGATCCAAGCTCCTCGCAATCAACAGGCGCTACATTTTCGATGCAATACCTTTCTGGTACTGTCAATGGCCCCATTGTATGGGACCAAGTACAAATCGGGGATTTCGTGATTCCAGATCAAGCACTAGGTCAGCCGGTTGGCTGTGTCTTACCTGACAATCCCACTCATAAACTAAGCAGCTGCAGCAACCACTGTCAATAATGAACCGTTAACATATGACTTTGATGGCATACTTGGTCTCGCCCTACCCTCAAATTCTTTGATTCTGCAAACCATACCCGCAAGCACGGGCGACACTCCAGATGGAGCAACCTTTTCCTCTAATCTCTTCTCGCTCACACCGGCTACCGATGCACCCTCCCAACCCTTCTTTTCACTTACTCTGGCTCGTCCTGGATCGAACCAAATACCATCGCTTCTGGGGATTGGCTACCATCCTCCTGAAATTGTCCCGGATCCGTCACAAATCCGTTATTCACCTATCGTCAACGAGAACTCCGGGGGGTTCTTCTGGAAGACTGCCGTTCGTGCGATTACAGTCTATGTTAATGGTCGGGCACATCCTGTCGCGTTGCAGTCACTATCCGGTGCATCCGAACCCACGGCGCTCCTGGATTCAGGTGTACCCTTGATTATCATGACACCTGCGCTGGCTAACGGGATTTACGGAGCATTGGGTATCGGCCCTGCTCCTGACGGGAATTGTAAGGCGATTTTGTTTCAGGACTTGACAAATTGTTCACACGACTTGCAGATTATGTCCCATGTGCAACCCCGCTCAACGTGACTATCACCTTGGACGGTCAAAACGAACTTCCGCTCCACCCTCTCGACCTAACCACGGAGCCTGCCGGACAATCGGCCTCGCAGTATTGCACAGGTCTCATACAGACCGATCCTTCGCAACTCATGGCGACCTCCGACATAGGCGATATAATTCTTGGAGTTCCCTTCATGCGGAATGTCTACACTGTCATGGCGTATGAACAACCTGATGCCACTGGAAACATCAACAACTCGGTTCAGTTTGGGACGTACCCAATGCTCGGCTTGCTAGGTCTAACGAATGCTACTCAGGCCATGGAGGAATTTAGCCAAGTTCGCGTGTCGAAACAACCCTTGGGGAGCGGATCTTCTCAACAAAGCCTGAGTTCTCAGGATGCTGGACCACGGCTTTCGATTGGCGTTAAAATTCTGATCGGACTCGTCGGCTTCTTCGCACTGTCTCTCGGGCTCTTCGCGTTGCGATGCATCTTGGTACGGAGACGGTGGCGGAAGCCCTTGTCTGATGAGCTCGGGGAGGAGAGATCAAACAGAAAAATGGAGTACGGAGCGTACCAAAGTACCCGAACCAAGTCGCAGTCGAGCATCGAGGCCTACGACACCCTCGAATTCGGCGTGCGGAAATCCAAACTGCACGACGCACGCACGGGACCGGAAATATGTGATCCTTGGGACCCGCATGCCGGTACCGGGCGTGACACCATCATCGGCACCGACGCAGGGGAGTCGGCCTCGTTCACGTCGTCCTATTTCCCCCCGCCCGAGCTCGCCGACTTCAGTCCTACTTCCCCATATGCATCGCCCGACCTCACGTCCGGGCTGTTGACGGCACACGACCGGAGTGACTCACAGACGAGCGACCTGGCCGAGTTTGGGATGCATTCCGTCGGGATGGCTGGGGTGGGCACGGCTGCGCGCGGGAGCGTCATCGATGTGGGGCTCCAACATGGTCGACCGAGTTGTGACAGCGCGCGATCGAGTCTGCCGTTACGACAGACGGCGTCTTCCTTGCGATCGTCGTACACGCTCACACGCATGTCTGTCAACTCACCTAGTGATATAGACCGGACGTTTTGACGAAGCGTTTGGAGATCTTGTTACATACTTGTTGCTAACCACTCACCAGCAACGTTCGTTTCGTTGTTTGTAGTTAATTTCTTGTTTATTCGCATAGTCGTATTTCGGTATCGCGTGTACTCTCATGTGTCACTGTTAACTAGTTGCAATACTACTCACATATTTACCTCGCAGATTCATAGTGGACGCCGATTGGCAGAGAGGGTATCATCTTCCCATGTTCGGTTCCTCAATCCTGTGGATCGTGACTTTACTAACATGTTCGTATGTTCGATTGATCTTATACATGGTACACGGGGGCCAGTCACTACCGGACCTTGTACGTTTGCACCACCACCTCGCTCGCAGCCTCATCTACACGTTTCGTGACTGAATAATGAATCTCGATATCGAGCTCCCTCGAATTCCCCCCGTTCTTTTTGCAATAAAATGTGCCGGAAACGACCGTACCTGTATACAGACGCGTTAGCGGGAAAAAAAATAAACGAAACGAAATATACGCACCCTCTTCGGCGGAGATCGGATCCTTGAGCAGGAAGAGTGTTTGCTTCCAATGTGTGGGTTGGCTCGTAGGACCCGTGCTGAAGCTAATGACCCGTTTGTCTTCACGTTCTTTCAGGCCCGGGCCGACGCTAGCCCTGCGCTTGGGTGGCGGTTTACCCGCGATTGGCCATACCTCCGCAAGGGTGACATCGCCGTCTTTGATGAGCCGTACGGGAACATCCGGTGACAGGAGTTCGCCGGTGGTCGTAAAGAACGTATCAAAGTAGAGTACGATGGCATGGATTTTGGTGCGCATGGGTGAAGAGGAGGTCAGTGAGAATGGGGCCGTAAACTCGAGTTGGCGGGATGTGATGGATTGGAGATGAAGATCCTGAGGGCAAAGTTCAGGTACACACGAAAAGGAAAACGAACAAAAACCGCACTTTGAGTAGGTAGGGCTCGCTGACAACTGATTCCGGGCCGACCACGTCAACGATGGCGTCCTTGTAGACGTCATGGGCCATTTCGGAGAGGTCGAAACCTGATCGTGGTCGCAGTTAATTCAATCGCACGAGGATATATGATCAAAGAGAGACGTACCGTGGACGTCCTCCCAGAAATTCACCCTCTCTTTCATTATTTCGCTGCCCTCACAGAGTGCCAGCATAATCCTGCACTGGCTTGGTGCCATGATGCCCCCGTTCGGACGGAGGAATCTGTCGCGTGCATGCAGAACAGAATCGAGCATGGACTCGTAAAGCAATGCATAGCCCATCCATTCGGATATGATGATGTCGACGTGATCAATCCCATCAGGCAGACTAATTTCCTCGACTTTTCCACGTATCACGCTGTAGTTACCAGTGGGGATCAGGATGACATAGTGACGCGCGTTCGAAACAAGGAACATACGTGATAACGTTCTCTAATCCATTGTCCAGGATAATTTTTTCGGCCTTTTCAGCGATATCACTTGCCTCGACGGCATAAACGTGTTTTGCGCCAGACTTTGCTGCGAATAGAGAAAGGATGCCAGTTCCGCATCCGACATCGAGAACGACGGCATCATGGAACAAGATCGGATTTGTGAGGATAAATGAGGCATAAGAGGACGTCCGGACTTTATCCTGTATCATTACAGCATGTATATCTGAAACGCGTGCATTGCGCATAAGTTGTTGTCTCAACTGTACACAATAAATGATGTATACCGTTGTATTCATAACTCTGGAAATAATGTGTGTCGTCGTCCCGGAGGGCCTGGCTGGTCGATGGACCAGGATCGTTGATGATCTCGGCGACGCTGGAGATGTCCAAATTTTGAGTGATCAGTCGCCGGTAGTCTGCTAAGTCAGTTTGTGCTTGAGACAACTTCCTCTCAAGATGTTGAATGCGCCTGAGGGCACTGGGGAGATCCGAAGGCGTGCTTGAACCGTGTTCGGCGGAAGGCCCATCTTCATCGTCGGACCAGTCGTCGCCAAGATCCAGTTCTAGATGGGCATGAGTTATACGGCGGCGACGACAGCGAATGAGAAGATAAACGTACGAAGCAGAGGGTCGTCTTCGATGACGGGAATAAGATAGTCATCGGAGGTGAAAAAGGTTTCGGCCCCTGTTAGATTGCCAACATCGGTAGGCGTCAACGTCTATACAAGAACGATGGGGTCATCTTCAATGCGAATGGGAGGCATTCTTTGATCATACATGTTTTCGAATGAAGTTGATGAGTCGTATCCGACGGTGAAGGTCTAACTCTGTCGATGGAAGTCGGCGTCAATAGACACGATGAGCACTCTAAGCACGACGTACTCCATTGTTTACTCGCGGCGTCCAGGTCGAATCCATGCGTGCATTTATCGTACGCCAACGTTTCTGCTGCTGTGGCGAACGTCTTGTCTTCGAAAAGTGATCGACAAGCTTGAAGTTGTCCTTGATCAGAGATCCAGTCTTCGAAGTTGTTATCTTCCTCCGCATAGTCCTCTGAATCTGAGCCCGAAGATGCTGTAAGATCATCCACATCGCCTTGATTATGTGGGAGGGGAGCAAACCGAATGCTCATGTCGACGTTCGGGAGACCAAACGATCTCGGACTACGAGTCGGCAATTGAGTTGGAGGGTCGGATCACGGCTACAACTTGTGGCAAAAACCAGTGACAAGACGACATAGGTACAACACAAGAATTTAAGGGTGGACTACATGAAATCCTCCTCAATCGCTTTTCCGGTCAGCTTTGGAGCGTCTGGGTCTTCCTCGATATTGAACAGTAGATCGTACGATCGTGCAGCCACTTCTGCTTCCCTCTGTTTCGCGAGTTCAGCCTCTTCCTTCTTCTGAAAAGTAAAGGGGGTAGGCCACAAGAAACATGCAGAGAGAGGAATGATCACCTTCTGGGCGGCCACTGCACGCTTCTCTGCGTTCTCCTTCTTGATACGGTCGATCTTCTCTTGTTCGTGATCAACCACCTTTTCAACTTTAGTTTTGTTGAGGCGGTTTACGATGGGATTCTCTCGCTTTGGAACATGGACTGTCGTAAGTTCTTAGCGACTTGAATAAACAGACTTGAGGGGTAAACACACTCCTCTTCACCTAAACCAAAACTGTGAGATACAAATGAGAATGTCTTGAACTCCTTGGCAGACGTACCCGTTTGTCGCTGTGAAATGAAACTTGACCAACGACCATGTCACCTTGTTTCTTGGATGCGAACTATGTCACCCTGATCCGTCGACCACCCCGCAGAACATCCATACCTTGAGGTTGTCGGCAGGGGTGTATATGATCGTTAAATCATCCTTCTTGTTTCCTGCACAATCCCGGGATAAGGAATGAAAATATCATGATCCGGGTCTTTACTCGCCTTCGATCGAGTTTGCCTTTACCAACTGAGCGCAGTCGGTCAAAAGTGCTTGTGGTATCGTCTCCCAAGTCATGTCTTCAGACATGCGGAGGTATACGTGAGCAGAAGAGAGCTTGTCGACGTGGAACCACACGTCCTGGGGCCACGCATATTTAATCAGTTCTTCGTCTAATCTGTGCGAGTGAGCATCAGCCTTGCATACTGAACAACCTGACACATACTCTCGACCTTGTCCTTTCCCATATAAAGGGTTGATGGGGGCTTCACCGCTATCATGGGAGTCAGAATGCCCTATATCATGCACTGACATTCACTTACCGGACGACGTGAAGAAGAGAACCATGTTGAGAGTCAAGGAGAGCTGAAACACTAGTTGACGTGATTAGGTGGTGCGCCGTGGGAAAACCCCGAAGTCGAGATCGACTTTGGTCTTCCGCCGACTTGACTCTGACGACCATCCGCGCCGCTGACATTCTGCTTTTTCTTGTCCTCCTTTAACCCAACTTTATCTCCAACTGTGAGCTCTAACTTGGTCACCTTCTGTTCTACGTTTATCCAGGCCCAGAATCGACACCAGTTGCACACTAAACAACAGGAAAAAAAGCATCCCGCCATAATTCAAGCACAACATGCAACCTGCGCCGAACCGGTTAGGACTTGGTCTGCGTCCACCTTTGCCGTCATATGGCCAAGGCCCCTCAATATCGGCTCTCGCACAGCAGCAGCAAATGATGCACCAGCCTTTTATGCCTCCTCAGAAGCAGACGACCCTCTTTGTGGGCTCGATATCGGGCGGGATCACAGATAACTTCCTTAACCAGATGCTCTGTGTGAGTACCACGCATTACTTGGCGTCTGATCATCGTGACTTGTGGCACATGCTGAACCGTGTTCGACTGGTGTATTCAGGCATGTGGTCCCGTCAAGTCGTTCAAGCGACTCATCACGCCTGCAAATAAGCCGCAAGGATTTGGCTTTGCAGAATTCGAAGATCCAGACTCTGCAATCAGATGCCTGACGATCCTCCAAAACATCGAGCTACCGGCGCTCGAGGATGGGTGCGCCAACAAAAAGCTTCTGGTGCGTCCCCTCACTATTAGTCTGATTGTTTCAAGCCTACGTCGCTTGCATTTCCCAGATTAAAGCGGACGAAAAGACGAAACTGTTTCTGGATGCCTACTCAGCGCAAAAGATGAAGACGGACGTGAGCATGAAGCTTCTATTGTGGTATACTTGTATTCTTACAACTTTCATGGCAACAGACGGATGAAGCCATGATGCAGCAAGCCAGAGCCAAGGTTAATGAACTAGTTGACGAGATTAATCGTACTTCCCAGGCCGCAGCCAACAGCGGGCTACTAGACAAAGAAAAATACGTCATACCCCCTCACCTCCACGATCTTCAAGAAGCTGATCTTCCGGAAACCCAACGCGGCCTCGTCATCTCCGAGATCGCCCAATTCCGTGAACGTGCCGCGAAGCGTGAACGAGAGAAAGTACGAGAAGTTCGCGAGAGTATACCTAATATCTTGTCTTCAACACCAAGTGGACCAAAGTTGAGGGACTGGGGTAAGCCTCAGTCACAGCAACCGTCTCAATCGACGCCTGGAAAGGGTCAACAGACACAGGGGAAAGGTCCGCAAGGATATGGCAAGCCTGTCGGCTTTGTAAAGGCAGAGGATACGGGTGCTGCAACGGGAGCGTTGGACGAACGGGGTAAGGGCCCAAAAACTGACGAGGAAATGGAAAGGGAGCGGAAGGATGCCAGACGACGAGATGAGGAGGTTTCCTTCAAGGACGTAAGTGTTTCATTCGATAGGCGACAAGCCGTTGTGGATCTGTATGGTGGTGCTGAACATGTCTTCACTGACCTTGCAGCGAGAACGGCGCTACGAACCTCGAGAACGCGCTCGTGTCGCCGCGCTCGAACGGTCGATTGCGCGTCAAACCGCCATCAAGGAAGCCGAGGAACGGGACCGCGTGGAGATGCAGGCGAGGCTCGATGTCTGGGATGACGACGAGAGTGACGAGTTGTTTTATGTTGATAGGTGTGTTGGCCGGTCTTGCTCGTCCTTTATTATATTAATGCAATCACACTGTTAGAGCACGCTGGCGACAATCTCGTGCACGTCGAGTCGTGGCCGAAGAAGCAGCAGATGCCGAATCCCGTGCTTATGAAGAGCGTGAAGCTGAGAACCTTCGTATCGAGTCGGAGAAATTCCTCGCTCGTCAGATGGAAGACATGCAGGCCCTTGCTGAGGAACAGCGTAAAGCTGGAATGCTTCTTGATGATGGCGCACCAGTGAAACTCAACATGTCGATTGCACCTGCGCCGATGAAAGCTGAGGCCGCACCAAAGGATGGCAAGGCCGCCGTATTCGGACAAGAGGAGGAAGAGGAAGAAGACATCAAGAAACGGAAAGTACCATTGGTGAAACTCGATTTCAGTGCTGCGGAGGGCGAGAAGGCCAAGGAACGGCTGCAGACGATCAAAGGGTCCGTCCCCCACGACAAGGAGACCTTGTTCAAGGCAAAGGTCAGGTGGGATGGTCTCAACGATGTATGCCTTTTCCTCCTTGTCTGTTAACCGCTAACTTTTTTCGTTAGAGCATGGTCGACCGCAAGTTTGAGCCACTAGTCAAACGCCTCATGGTTAAATATCTCGGCGAATTAGAGGACGACGACCTCATTATGTTTGTCCTTGAGCATCTCAAGGACCATAAAAGCCCTCCGAAACTTGTGGATGGCCTAGAACCGGTACGAGCTTGTTGGTTGATAGCAATAGTTCCGCTGATTGGATCCTCGTCATAGGTCTTGGAAGAGGAAGCTCAAGAATTTACTATCAGCGTCTGGAGACAAGTCATCTTCGAAAGCATGGCATATGGCGAGGGCCTTCTCACGGAGCGCATGATGGTCGATTAGGAGTACTAGGACGGATTGGACAATTGAACGTATTGGAATCCACGCATCGATACCTTTGCTGTGCTCGCGACAAAGGGGTCAGGTGCGTTGTAGCATTAACGTGGTGCATGACTGAGATGTACGAGATCGGTGTGTGGTTAGCCGTTTGGCTGTTTTCTTGATGCGCTTGCAGTTCAAAGAGAAGACGTGAGGGTAGGGCATATGTTCGTAAGTACACCTTTGCATCTCCTACGCAAATGATATTTTCTTGCATGCAAACTGTTGCGCATTCATGTGGGCATGCACGGGAACATTGAGACCGGTGGTGCAATGTTGAGTCATCATGCCTTTCGTGCTCTCTGAGCTTATTGACCCTAGCCCACTGACTTGAGCATCGCGTCAAGGTGTACGTCGTGCTCAGCTAACGAGAGGTATCTTACGATCGTTTACGTGCCTCCCCAACAATGAACTTGGGTCGTACGATAACGATGAAATGTTGGGTGAGCTTGGTACGTCGTACGCGCTTCTCGCCCGCAGTGCAAACCAACACAACCAACATTATCTGAGCCCGATTAGCACTGGGGGGTCGTCACTTGGATGAATGAATCCTCTTGCTTAGATACAGCATTGCAGTCTTGTCCTTAGGGCCTGGTAGGACTACTGTATTCGGGCGTCTCGCAGGAAACGCGGTGGTGCCTGTCTTGCATCCGTTTCTTCGAGAAGACATTACTCGTCCGGATTAGCGCTCCGCATGTTTAAAATGGCTGGAATCAGTCTCACCCTGGGGACGCTCCCAGAAACTCCACCCGCACGAGGTCCTGCTCTCACAATAGACGAGAGCCCGTCACACAGTGTGTCAGTACGTATTTATGTGTCTAACGCACCAACGGCACGTCTACTCGTATTACTAATCTATGGGGTATTAGGGCTTAGAATGTTTGTTCCAGAAGATTAGTACCAAGTATAGATCCTGATCGTGCCTGTTTCAAGAATATCTGACGAGCGACCTCCAATCAGCATTTCGCTACTTAAATGCTCCATTTTTATGGCAATAGATCATCGAACAAAAATAATGCAGTCTTGTCACACCAACTGTCACCCACCGAGGCCGTGCCGAAATGGGAGTTTCAAATTTCACACTGTCGCGCATATTGCTGGCGATCGCGGGACAGCAAGGTACCAGGGACCCAGAACGCGGAACTTGCTGTCAAGACTCAAGGAGTGGCAGGAAAGTGTACGAGCCAAGGCTGAGAGGGCTTTTTGAGCGCTTTGAGAAATCGCATTACCGCCGTGGCCGGCACTGAGCTGGCAGCGCGGGATGCCCCCGCCGATCGGCAAACGGCCCTGCTTTCTGAATGTGCTCAGCTACTCGGATCAATACTCACGTTCCAGTTGTACTCTTCATGTCTCTAATGTAACCCCCAAGGACAGAGTTGGCCAGAGTGTAGACCCTGCAGTGTGACAAAGCGTGACTATTTATTCAAAGTTAGCACCTGTTTATTCCCGCACTATTGTTAGCCTGGTACTTTACTTGCCAGAATTGTCACCGGACATCAAAACTAATACCATCGGCTATCACGATGCCCCTCCGTGATGGTCCGTTCGTTTGAGCCCATAAAACCGACGATGAGGACATCAGGAGAACTCGTCCTACCTGCTCGCCGGGAGACCCCCAACGTTGGAAGTTGCTCCCTGTCGAACACGCCCAAAGTTGGCAAGTTCAAATCACGCCCGTTTCTCGTTACTTTGAAGCGTTCATGATGGTTTCAACTTTGAAGCTGGCCGTTGCCCTCATCGGGTTTTCCCGTTACATCTACGCTATACCCCAGGGCGAGACAACGACTGTCCCGACCACGACGGGAGTGCCTACTCTGACTGTCTCGACCTCGGTGGCTAGCCCTACTGTCCCTCTCAGCAACCTAGTGCCTTCGCAATACCCGCTGCCCCCGACCCAGCCATGGTGCATCGGCCAAATCTTTTGTCCGGGCGCAGTACGTCCGTCGGTGCAGATCGTCGACAGAGGATCACTAACGGGTCGACGACATTTGTAGTTACTGC
>JBBPLP010000500.1:317-19270 GCA_038089875.1 Fistulinella prunicolor
GACCAGACCACACTCATGACAACGCTCGCCCAACCCCACCACACTAATAGGTCATCACCGCCCGCGCAAAAAAAAGGGCATCAGTCAGGCTCAGACGCGCCGAAACGGTGCCCCCAGCCTCTGGCTGTTCCCCCGTGGCTGCTCTCCTCGTACTTATTCACTCCAGGCAGACGCGCACAAAATGGTAAGAAAGTAACTTTCTGCTCGTACCTGAATCCCGATTGCGTCGGCCTTGCCAGGTCGAAGCGTGGCGCACTGGCGGTCTTTTTCGGAACGTAACTGCACCCGACAGTGCCACAAGCACACAATTGCTTCCTGGCCACCTTGCCGCACCTTTTGCATGCGGACGCACATAACAACGCACATGACAGCGGATCCTTATCCTTGACACTGACACGCATCGAACGTATGTCCAGTTGATACGGAAAGATACGGGACCTCGCATCACGGACGGATGACCGACACGACGCACCCGCCTCACACACTTTCCGTCTCCGTCTCTAGCCACGATCGGAACAGGGTGCCAGCGAGCGCTCGGCGGTATGATGGCATAAACGACATGTTCCATACCATTGCCATCACGTTGAATCACGTTGAATCAACCCGTCATCCATTTCTTGCCTCTCCTGCCCTCGAACCTTGGCCTACTTCGGTTCGGTGTTCAGACCTCCGGCATCTTGTGCCCGGCGTACGTTGACTACCGTTTATAGACACCAACGTCAACCGGTCGACCCCCCCAAACATGTCAGCACGTCATCGAGACCGTGCGCATGGCCGCATCATGCATCTCTTCTTTCCAGTCGATCGCAGTCAAGTTTCAACACAAATTTACCGTCGGCGCACGGAGCATGTCCCAGTATCCAGTGCCTAGTTCTCTTTGTCTTGGCCCCTCCCTTTTTTGGACGTCGACGTAGACCGATATAATTCATAGCCTCCGTGGCGTTTCGCCCTAGCCCGAACACACCATACGTATGCGTCCTATTGCGCTCCGAGACTAATCAGCACATGGCGCGCTTTCGGAGCAAACGACATGTAAGGTGAAACCAAAAAAAAGGAGGTAGGTCGGTCGAAACGAAACCCAAACCCAAAACTAATTCCCCCAGTGCATCGCCCTCGTTCCCCATCCAGCGTCCTCTGGCTTTTGTCCTGTTGGCATTTTTGTCCGCCTCCGCCCCGCATTTCTGATTCACAAGTGCCTCCGTGTGTCTGGACCGGTCCCCGAATAGATACCTCGTATCCTTGGAATTCGTCATGCGTGTCAAGCCACATCACCGCCGACACATTTGTCTTGATCCCGTTGTGCGACGCTGCTGCGCCCGGAGTCTGACCCATCCGTTCCCCGCTACCGCAAGAAGCATTTTACCATTAATCGGGGTGCGAGGGTATCTCGTTCCGATACCGAGCCGGGATGGTTGTTATTTTTTTTCCCACCCATGTCTCACCGAGCCATGCAACCATGTGCACCAGGTCACCCGTCCGCTACCGATAAAACACATCAGCAATCGCCATATCGCCATATCTCTGTCCCCACAGAGACCAAACCAAAACAAGGGGGACCAAAAGACGGACAAACACCACACCTCGAGGCCTTGTTTATAATAACTATATGACAGCACACGGCATCGATCACGATCACGATTTCCTCAGCACACAACAAGCCCCGAAAGTCTAAAAAACTGTCCAAGGGTCGCTACCCCGCCGCCGCCCGTCCGTGCGTCTCTCCCACACACGCATACGAGTATGGTAATCCTAAACGTGTTCCTATAAATTGTTCCCGGTATGAGGTGAATTTGCTTTTATTGTTCGTGACAAGGGACGTAGGGTTGAAGGGACGAAGATCGGGGAGGAACGCGGCTGAACACGGCAACATGCAAACACCTCACCATACGACACGAGTTCGAGAGGCCCTTCGGCCGTAAGAGCGAAAAGGAAAAAAAGCACCACCTCGTGTAGGGAAGCAGACGTCAGTCACCAACACATCCAACTGTCACGTTCCAGACCTCATCTTGGACGACACGTCGTTCAACCTGCCTGTTCGGAACGCGGTGCCAAAAAAGAGGTTGAGCAATCCACGAACTGGAACCGGGCGACGCTTCGGAACGATCGGTTGTGCATGATCTCGTACGTTCCCAGTTTCCGATCGCTGTCTCGATTCCTGAACCTTTTTAATTTGACTTTTTAGTTATTTACTTAATTATTTTCCATTTTAATGTTGTGACGATGTTACGGCTATCACGTCATGCCGTGAAATAAAATATGTTTATAAACGATTATTTAAACCGCCACTCCACAATGTGTCGTTTTCGTCTCGACAGAGACAAAAGATAGAATAAAATATAAAATAAAAGGAAGAAACAGGATTGACGTATATACCCTATTATAAATTTTTACTGTATAATACAAAGCGAAGTGCGAGCAAACATGGGTGACTTTTTTTTGTTTTTCTTGACAAACGGTTCACAATTACAAAAGACCTCTGATAGCGAGAAAATGTGGTGTGTGCAATAGTGGAGAAATGACGAGGTACAAACCGTGCAGCGGAGGGGAATCATGGATGGTGCGGGGTAATACTTTAGCAGTCGCATGTGAGCAGATCCAAAGAAAGCAGCAGAAAAAAAAAGAAAAACGTGAAAGAACAAAGGGGAAGACAAAGGTAACCATGCATGAGGCACCGGGAAAACCAACATATGCATATACCCCAGGGATATCGACCCTGGGAGTGGAGTATAACGCGTAATGTTGACAGGGACACGACGAGGCGGACCGAGCAAGCGTACTACCACGGTCTTATAGGTCGCTTGGCGCTCGTGTGCTCGCCCTCGCTCTCGTCACTCTCATGTGCGTGACGGCATGACGAAAGGCGAGTGTCTGAACCAGCAGACAGCACCCCGTTCTTTCGGTGGTAGTGATAGTCACCCTCGCTACTCGTCCGGTGGTAGTCCGCCGCACCGACGTGATGGGCGTGAGGGCGGTAGTCCGGGTGATCAGATACGTACGGCGCCTGGCCGGGCCCGTCTACCCGCCTCGCACGGCTTTTAAGCGTCGGAATGTGCCCCTCGGTCGAGCGTGGGGTTGCAGGTGAGACGGGCGACACCGCACCCGCGGAGCTACCCTCGTGCGGGGAACGCAACGTGGGACTAAAGTCGGGTGGCAACGCACACGCGGGCTCATAGCGAGCCCTTGCACGCATGTGGTCGTTCGGCCACACCGTAGGCGTCGGAAATGATTGACTAGGTCTAACTTGTCGGTCAGCGGGGGATGGTATCATGGGAACAAGCGACGCACCTCGCGGAGACGGAGAACGAGCGGTGTCTTGCCCAACGGGCATCATCCACATCAGACCCTGAGTCATCCATCTTTAGCCGCTCGAGGACAGCGGCAGAATCTTGCGACGAGACGCCACGCAGGTCCTCGAGTGCCGAAATTGGCGGTAGTGCGTAGGAAGGATTACTGACGTGACGGGGTGATGCGAGGGGCTGGATGGGTGGCAGTTTGATCTCATCGCCGGGCAATCTGTTGAGTACCCTGGAATTTGAGGTGGGATCATGAAGGGAGATGGACGGGATATCGAGAGGCACGGACTCGCTTGAGCTCTTCCGCTGACCCACCACAGAAGTCGGGTATGGAGAATAGCGCGATCGCATCGAACGCTCGCGGACGAGTGGCGATGCGGATCCAGGGGATGGCTGCCTACCTCGTTGCATCGGCGAACTGCCACGTGCATCGGGGAGTTGACGAGGAGGCGGATAAGAGTACGGCGCAGTATACATGCACGCAGAGGGGTCTTGATAAGGTGTAGCGTGGTCGGAGGGTGCAGACAGGACGGGAATGGTGGAGGACCAGGGTGGCTGAGAAAGCGAGGTGGATGATATGGGCGCTGCGGATTGATTTATCCGACGGGGTCGCCGGCGCCCCGATGCGGTGGTCACTACCTGGCCGTAGCCAGCCTGATCGGGGGAAAGACAGGTACTGGGGAACGTGGGCCTAGGGAGGGACGGTGAATTCACAAGGCCGGGGGAGTGCAGGGGGAATCGACATTACCCAAAGAGAGGGACAAGGTCATCACGTATTGGCCATGCGACACTGGAGCGGGAAAATTAGGAGGTGACCAAAGGTGTGGAAATGAATAAGGCACATACCGTCGTGACAGGCGAAGGGCGACCTAGTAGCGAGGCGTGATGAGCGAGGGGGTTGGACGGCATGCAAGGGCGCTCACCTCGTAAGGCATCCAGGTGCCTTGTATTTTGAGATAGCCCCCGCGCACCCGACGGATGACAGGAGCCAAGTCAGGCTGTGAATCGATCATTTTGACGATGTCGGCTGAAAAGGGCTAAATGAAGAGAGGGCAGGACATTGCAGGGGGGACGGACCTTTGGAATTGCCAAGCGCTGGAGAGGGGGATGAGGGAGGGGGAGAGGGAGAGGGAGAGAGACGGACCTTTCCAGATGCCTGTCCAGAGGATGTAGCCGTCATCGATGTCCATCATGATCCACTGGCCATTGAGGGGGTATTCGTAGACGGGGCTGCGGAAGGGTGAGCACGGGGGGGAGGAAGGGGCGAGAACGGCTGACATGTAACCCCTTGGATCGTTGCTGGTGATGTACCTTCCCTTCGTGACCTGGTGATGAGGACTGGCATAGGGACGGAAGCGGGGGCCAGCGGGCGCGGGGAAGGAGGAAGAGGCGGCGGAAGAGGAGGAGGAATCCATGACAGAGGGGGAAGATCAGACGTGGGGGTATAAGTAAAGCGACTGCCGGGAAATGAAGGGTCCGCGGCAAAATTAGCAGTGCAACCGTCTCGGGGCCACGTCGACGAGGAAATGTCGCGTTTGTGACAAGTTTATGTGACATGAGCATCGAACGTGACATAATCTCGGCAACCGCAGCATCACAGCAACAATATCCCAAATCGGGAGGCAACGTGAACGAAACTGGGTCACCGAAGCCCTGCTGTTCCCTCGGCACCGCCAAGATTTCAGATCCAGGCACCCACGCTGTCCACCTTCCGTTCGCGGGGCCTGGCTGCGTCACGCGTACTTCGGCCCGCCATCCCGCCGACCCCCCACACCGACGCGAACAAGGTTGGCGGCGCTATCCTCGCTTCAATCCTTTACCCAGGCGTCTCCCGGTCTCCCCCGACGACGACACATCTCTCCGCCCCCGCTGGGTTTCGGCGAGCGACGCGATGAAACAGGGCCTGGCCGCATCTGATTGCGTTTGGCATCTCCGCAGAGGACGGGGACACCATCGGTCCTCGTCGCGGGAGTGCAATATAACCCAATTCGGTTTCGAAGCGAGTAGCGGCGTGCCTTGGAATTGGAAGCAACACACACCGTCGATCACCCTCGATGACTCACCCACCCAACATTCTTCCCAGCCTATCCCACTTATTCATTCCCGTCCGTCGGTCAGCGCTCCATAAAATAAATCTCCACTGGATGCTGTGGTACTTTCCGTCGGTCCCGAGTCCGCCACTACCATCGGAATAACTATTACGCATCATCGCGTCCACTCGACAGCCACACGATATAAATTACAACGCCACACACGCGCATCAACTAGCAGCCACTGCTTCGGTCACATCTCCCCGTGCCCATGGCCCTCTCCCGCGTATCGGCGCAGCACCTCCCGCGCTTCCTCCCCCCCCTTGCTCGTCGTGTACAGCACGTCGCTCCGCTCGAACCCGTTGAACTCGCTTGCAGCAGAGATCGTGTATGCCCCCATGTCATGCCACCCGAGCCAGTCCCCGACTTGCAGCCCACTCGGTAACATGACCGACTTGCACACCACGTCCAGCGAGTCACAGGTGGGTCCCCACACACTGCTCATCGACACTGCCTCTGTCCCAGACATATGGAACGACCCGTTCATGGACAAAACATGCGGCGCCACTACCTGATGATCAAACATGATGCAGTTAAATGCACCGTACACCCCATCATTAATGTAGTCTGTATTTTTAACTTCAGCTCCGTTATCAATATATAAAAATGTACACCGCACTCACACATGACGCTTGGCTCTTCCCCTTTCGAATCAGAACTACCCTCTTCCTCCGGTAAACCCTCGTTCAACGGCGCCCTCCGCGCAATGATATTCGTCGCCAGACGGAATGCTCGAGACACATAATACCGTCCAGGCTCCGCAATCACCTTGATCCCCGTCCGATCAGGGAAGTAGCGCTGAATCGCCTGCGTCAGTACCGACGCCGCAGCCTCCAGTCGTCCATCCTCGAATCCGCCACCGACATCCAGCAGCGAAAATTGATATCCGACGCGCGCCCCCATGTCAAACGCTTCGCGCGCACGTCGCACTGCGTCTTCATAGATCGTCGGATCATAGCAGCCGCTCCCGACATGGAAGCTCACTCCGATCACGTTCAGACCCAGTTCCCGCGCTTTCGTCAATAGACGAGGCACCACCTCAAGAGGCGCCCCAAATTTGACGCCAAACCTGCAGACGCTCTTGGAGTCATCCGCGAGAATACGCACGACGAGCTTCGCTCCCGGATGCGTACGAGCGATCTTGTACAGCTCGTCTTCGTTATCAAACGTCATCTTGTCCACGCCCACTTTGGCAGCATTCCGGATGAACGATGTCGCCTTGCATGGGTTGGCAAACAAGATCCGGCTAGGTGCCACCCCGCCCAGCGCCAACACCTTGGCAATCTCGCCGTTGGATGCGCAGTCAAAGCCAGCACCCAACGCGGCCAGCAACCTCAACACGTAGGGGTCTGGGTTGCACTTGACGGCTGTCACACGACATCAGTGAGCAACAGAGCGATATTGACAGAGCAGACTACAGACCGTAAAAGGGCTCAATGTCGGGCATACACTGAAGCCACCGACGGTGCTGACGGTACACTTGGCCAAGATCAGCGACAAAGAACGCCTTTTCGGCGTCAGTCTTGTTTTCGGCCGCTTTGCGCGAAGCATTCATGATCCCATTCCTGAGATGGACATCGGGATGTCCTCGGAGGAGTGGTGGGAGAGATGCAAAGATCTTTTCGGCGTTTCCTTCCTCGTCCGCCGTTGTATCAGTTTTTTCGTGGATCAAATCAAGGTCCTCTAGTCGGTCTAGGTGTGGCGTATCGTGGAATTCCGGAAAACTTGGGAAGAAAACGGGTGCCTGAAAATCGACGGGTGTTGCTGGAGGGAGTATATCGACGCGAGACATGCCTGTTTTATCAGGGAAGACGAAGGGTTCTATTGTGTCTATCCGGAAATGATGTGTTTTTTCAAAAAAAGGAATGTGTACGCGCTTGAGCTTGAATTTTGGAAACCTCGAATTACCAAACCAGAATCGCCACGGTTGCGGAGGGGCCGGGCTCGCCAGGTCGGTAATAGTTGGAGTGTCCTACAGAAGATGGATCCCCGCCGAAACAGCGAGGAAAAAACGACGAAATGGAAAGAATCTAAACAGACGGAGAATAGCAGAGAAGGAAGAAAGATCGCAGAATGGAGAGGTTGCTGTCAAGGAGGTTCGCCTTTGTCGAAGATGAGAAGACAACAAGGGAGGAGAGGTTTTAACGTACCGCGAACGGACGACCACCTGAAATTGGATTAATCGATGAGCGCGGATGAGAAGGGGAGAACCGGGATGAAAAACGCACTCGAGGGTCAACAGGCGGAGATCGCTGTTTCTTTCCTGATCAGTAATGGTGGCGAAGGGTCGCAGGATGTGCTCTAGGGCAAGTACACAGGACGACCGATATAGTTGCGATATTTGCGAATGCGTAGCAAAAGCGATTGGTAGGTGAATTTTTCGTGGACGTCGGTCTTTTGCAAGAGTGGATCAAAATTTTCGATCGATGACGGATCGATGATATTTGATTATGTAAACGGGCGTGGGTCATTTCCATTCCTCGTTGGTGCCACCTCGCCGTGCCGAGGCCGCGCAGTCATATTAGTATATAAGAATCACATCGCCTTTCGACAGCGCTCCCAGCAGGAACAACCGGACAGAAGGCATTATCCCCTCACCACGCAGCAAAGGACGCCTATACATAGCACCTCTCCAAGTACTGCTAAACGCCCGCAAGTTCCGCTCCGACTCCAGTAACAGGGACCAATGGCAATGTTTCCTTCCCGGGACATGCATCACATGTATGTACGCTAACCTTCTGGATTCTGCGCAGCCTCGCGCCGCGCCGCATGCTGCACGATGTTCCGGTTCGAAAACACACGATCTACACACCCCCTCCACGGGTTAACCTCCCGGATTCTCGTTTAGAGAGCGTCGTAATCATTTCCGAGCGTTCCATAGCACATTGACACCCCCTGTGTTTTAACTAAGCTCCAAGTTCCTGCCGACAATGAACGCACGACTGTTCATTTGATCGAGATCACGTCGGACAGAGTGTTGGGCATCATTGCCGCACGAATTTCCTCGACAGTGGAAATGGCTGCATCGCCGTCCAGGGGGAACAAAACGCCTTGGAAACATCACCCTACTTAATACAGACTAAAAGAGTGGTGGCGAGTTCAGGGCAGGACACCACGAGGGGCGTAACTTGGGTAAGTGCCGCCAACTGGCCCTGAGAATGCGCATTTGGAAAGTTTGGCATCGAAACCACATACAGCATCGTGTGTGCGTTTGCGGCACGACCCTGTTTCTCGTCATTCTATCCTTATTCTGCAATCCCTCCCCCGTCTGGCTGGAAGAATTGCGTAATTCCGTACCGATTTGCTCGCACCTTGACCACAACAACACACCAATCAAGGTTCCGGTTCATCAAAAAAATGACGACCCTAAAAATTTCATCATTCTTTTCTTGTTTCCACTGCTTTCTTTCATGTATCCTAGATAGGCATCTGAGGACCCTTGACGAAACTGGGTGTGAATCAGGCCGAACGGGCTCACCGGAGTCGCATGGCTGCATGAACTTTTTGAAACACCTGATGCGATTCCCGCTCGAGTACATACAAGCGATGTCTTCGATCATTCTGACGTCCATTTTTGAATCGGTGTCCGTCCGAACCAAGATCCTCGGCCGCCGGGGCATAAACTATAAGTGCGTCTTTCCCCTCTTGACTCGCAGCAAATGCGGGTGCAACGTTTCACCTGAACGGGGAGCTGGTACACCATGTTGTTATGCGTATTGTCTTCATTTGAAGGAGATAATATTACAAGCACGTTTCCCAGACCCACTCGCTCAAGGACTGCTGTCTGGAGAGTCCCTGGCAACCGCTACGTGTGGTTGTAGGGGGTATACAAAGCAAACATTGTTTGCACGCCACTGACAGTGCAATCCATGAGGGCTGGTGCCACCGTAAGTCCTGTCTGTCAAAGGATATGACTCGCCTCCCAGCAAACATGGAGCGTTCGATGGCTATAGGTCTGTCGTGCATGGAAAACCCTCGCCGCGGCCGTAGCTAAACGCACGGCTCACCATGGTCAGATCATTGGAGGAAAATGACAACAAGAATACAGCATGGCTCCGGCGGAAAACATGCGGTCCAAGGCGCGATCGCTCGGCGTGAGCCGAAGTATTGACACTTTGCCAAATGGTTTTCTCGGCCCTTTCCGAGGCACCTACTATAAAAATAATAATTATGGTTCGGTAGCACAGCCATCAGAACTCGCTCTCTATCTTGGTATTTATCTTGCCGGCATTTTCGATCGGGAAGCCGCGCCAATAGGCGAGCAACCCCTGGCGCCGTTCTCGAGGCCTCGAGTAATATTTCAAGTTACATATTCGCGGGAAGGAGGCACCGTGGCCGCGACACCCACATTCCCATCCGATCACGGCGTCGCCATAGCCATAGAATCCCCGTGCGTTGTCACTTTGTCCGTTTGTGACAGCTCTCCGTCCACGCGCGCGCGTCGCGCGATCAGTGTGGTACAAAAGGAAAAAGAGTTCATCCGACCGCTACGGGTGCGGCAGCGAGGGAACAATAGTTTCGAGAACTTGAACAAAATTCACCCGTATGGCGTAAGGCTTTTACGACAAGGGTACCTGAATAGGCTTTTATTGCGTCTGACGACGGCAAGGTCCCAGGGCGAACCTGAATCTCATCATATCTCTCGCACTGTCCTGCACTCGGTCATTGGGACCAGCGGGAATCTTTCTTTGTATAATTGTAATGCAAGCGATCAAACTACATCACGATCCTGATGCGCGTCAAGGTTGCGTTCCAGCCGGGGATCATCGAGCGTGTATGGTAAAGGACGTTTTCATGATACAAGTCCCTGTGACCGCCAGTCTGTGTCCTAAGTCCTTGAGCTGTCAGAGACCCTTGACGGGAGTATGTCGCTTAACATACCATATGGGAAAATATTCTAGGGGGAGCGCGCCGATTTGCACATTTGTCGTGGTGGGGCCTCGTAATGCTGTCAACCAGTATGCATCATGCATGTCACAACTTCACGGTGTTTACTTCGGTCGGCGTAGGATACATAACCGGCGCACAGGACAATTTACGTTGCGAACACTTAAGTCAAGGCAACGGGGAAACACATCAACATTTCGTAACAGGGACCTGTGAAACCGGGGGAATTTCCTATCAAATCGCCATTGCTCAACATGGCAAGTATAAGCTCTGCCCAGTGATCGGCCGAGAAATGGTGTGTATGTGCAAGGTAGCGTTATATGCTGTACTGGCATGCCGTGCATCCCGGTACATGTCTCCTGTAATGATGATGACATAGCAATGACAGACCACGCCCTCATCGGCGCAACAAAGATGGCAGGGGTTGGCAGAGGGTGTGAATGCGGCCCGAACAGTATCAACTCCGCGGACGGCATGATGGGCATGCGGTGATCCGGATGCCGTCTAACGGTCCCACTCTATCAGACCTCCAAGAGGTAGATGTTGTACGACCACTCGCTTGCCCAAAACCTCAGCCTACAGTAGCCGTGTGAAGACCAACCAAAGCTAGTACGCTCGAGTTTGACTTGCCTGATACATTTCGAACATGCCTTTGTTTACCTTGGCCCAGCTCTGAACATGTGTTGCGATCGAGTACAACTGGGATGAATGCTCAAAGAAGGGCCCGTATTTGACTTCACAAATCCTTGCGATTGCCATGAAATATAGATTGTCGAAGTTGTCGATGGGATGCGTGCCTTTGGCGAGTTTGGCGCTGAGAACGGCATCGACAGTTATTGCCGTCTGATCTAATAAATAACAGACGTTAACAGGAGCTGGTGGGAGCAATACGACAGGACGTGCCTCGGAGTTGCCCACTCCCAAACAAGTACGGCAGGAAGCAATAATCATCTAATCCCCACACGCCATGGCTCCCAGCCGGCTCAAGTTTGTAGGTATCTTGCAACCGCCAGCAGAGGCGAAGGTAGCGCACAAAGACACGGAAGACGAGAGCGCGCTCGTCTAATGGGTGCGGTTGGATGACTCTGAGGAGTGTAAGGGCGCACAGGAAGAGCATGAAAGCAGTTTCATGGCCGGTACCGTAGTCGAGACGACGGAAACTACCAAACGATTCGATAAAGTAAGGCTTGAGGAAGCGGAGTGCGGGAACACCAGTGGGGCCAAGGAATGTGATCAGCAGCTGGTCGGATTCCTGTAAGGGGATCATGGTCGTACGTGTTTATAATGCGCATTAGGTGGTGGTGCTTGCCTTGATGAGACGGTCGCCCCAGTAGTCTCTAAAGGTCGGATTCCCAAAGCGAGGGGTGGCCGTACCGGGTTTAGAAGATGGTGACTCATCGATCCACTTGTCCAGCGTGTCGAGAAGAATAACTAGGTCGGTGATGGCCTAGCGGCATGCCGTGTTGAGGACTGCACACGGTTGAGCGAGTAGATCTTACCTGGCTGTAATCCACGGATACTGTATCCTCCAAATCGGGCGCCGGAGGTGTGACGTACCCAACCACGGATTCGTTTAGTCGACGGAGGAACAGCTGATAGTCATGATACCCCGTCGTGCGCTTCCAATAAGTAACGTCTTCGTCGAGACGGATTTTCTGCTCAGGTGATTTAATTGTATCGTCCAAGTCGTCTAGTGAAATCAGGCGGGGATCCCGCAGTGTGGATTGAGTAGTCATTCCAGTGGGCCAAACAGGTGTCGGCTCTTTTGCCCCGACGATAATCGTGCTTGGAGTAAGTCACGTGAATATATTATATAATACGCGTTTCAGTCATGGGAGCACGTCTTTGAGCGACATGTTTTCCTCGACTCGCCTTGCTGCCTGACTTTGCCCTTCACCACCACCGCGGCGACCACGATCAAACATGCCACCTTTCGATGACTGGAACATGATTGAAGATGAAGAAGACGAAGAACTGCAGGACGCGTCGGTCAGTCTGCATCGTCTTTTGCGCTTTACCGAGTAACCCCTATTTCGTAGTTCTTTGAAGGAAAGCGAGATGTCGTCCTCTTTTGTATCGACTGTTCAGAGTCTATGCATGCATTGCGAGACGACCCCGCATACGAAAATGTGCAGACATCCCACCTTCTTACAGCCCTCGACGCTGCAATGCAAATCCAGAAAAAGAAGGTTATAGTTGGTCCAAATGACTCCGTCGGAATATTACTCTTCAATACGGTGCGACCGTGTTGGTTTTATTTCCGAACGAGACGTTCAACGGTCTGACTCAGACCCGACCCAACGAGGTCAAGGGCTACGCTTCTGAGATCAAGAAAAACTGTTTCGTCTATCAACAAATCGCACCTATAAGCGCACCAACAATACAAGAACTCATTCGCTTGATTGATGGTACGTGTTTCTTTCTTCAATATGGTCAAATTGTTGAATACTTCGTTCTCAAGAGGCCAGAGAGGACCCAGGGTTACTCCGAAACACCTTCCCTCCTCTTGAAGGAAAAAATATGCCTATGGGTGATGTGTTCACCAGTTGCAACTGGGTTATACGCGACGGGTTTGGATCGCATTTTCGTTCTGCAACGGGATGATTGACTGACTGCTTCCAAGTGCACCCAAGTCAGCCTCAAAGCGAGTGTTCTTGATTACGAACGATGACGACCCGCATCCTAATAGCAAGCAACTGCTCACTTCATCCAAGACAACACTTACCGTTGGTTTCCCTTGAACATGGTGTACAGGTTTGTTTGACAATGTTGACAGGACCTCACCCAAGCTGGTGTGCAGATCGAGCCTTTTTTCATTTCCACTCCCAAAAAGCCATTTGATCCGACAAAATTTTATTCCGTCCGTTCTAAACCTCTTTTATCAGATGATCCATATGACTCAACTGGACATTGACAGTCCATCTTGCCGTCCAATTCCCTTGGTGAGGATGAGGACGAGGAGAATTCGGGGATGCTCCCAATATCTATCTCAATCACGAGGATGGATGATCTCCTCTCCCAGATGCGATTTCACGAGGTTCCAAAGCGTGCCCTGTTCAACATTCCATTTGAACTTGGGAAAGACTTCGTCATCGGCGTAAAGGGGTGCGTTTCTCGCCCAATTTGATTGAATCCCTGACAATTCAGCGTCAATCAGGTATGGTCTAGTCACAGAACAAAAGAAAGGATCGTATAAGTACTTTATTGATCTTGGGGACAGGATGGAAGTCGCAAATAGCCGAACTGTCTACCTTGATGAGGTTTCGTTCGTTTTCTACAGAATACAATGGTTATCCTGACTCCTGTACTCTCATAGGATCAACAAGTGGAGGTAGACCGCTCCAAGATATTATTTGGCGGGAAATTAGGCGCCAGTACCACAGACATGGGTGATGAAGATGAGGAAATAAGCATGTCAATGACGAGGGCGGTGAAACATGGCCAAAGAGTAAGTTAGTCCTGGGTTTCGTTGGAGACTGCGTGCTGAACGACTACCTACTAGCCATTTTATACCGCTGACGAGATACGGTCTTTCCGCACTTTTGACCGTGAACCTGGTAATGTCCACTTTGAGTTTTGTAGTATCAGACACCAATATATTTTCTAGGTCTCAAACTTCTAGGCTTCAAAAACAAGACCGACCTTGCATTCGAAGACAATGTTAAACATGCCCTATTCATATATCCAGATGACCTGGTGACTGCTTCAGCGCTGTTGGATCACTTGTCGTCTAACTTCGCTGTGATAGAAATACTCTGGGAGTAAACGCACCTTTAGTGCCCTTCTGCAAAAAATGCTGGAGAAAGAAAAGATTGGGTTGGTCCTCGCCGTAGTCCGGCGTAATGCCACCCCTATTTTTTGCGGGCTCGTGCCACAGGTGAACGCCCTCTAGCGTCCCCTCTAGGCTGCTGACCTCGGAATACCTGTAGGCCGAACGAGTGGAAGAAGATGGATGGAGTGAACCTGCTGGGTTCCATCTCATCTTCCTGCCTTTCGCGGACGACATTCGTGCTGCACCTATCACTGAAGCGTTCAGAGGTATGCTGTCTCATTCACTGGTTCTAATTTTCGTATGTTTATATGGAATTAGCTAGGGAGGAGGCCAAGGACGCTGCAAGAGCTTGGATTGACAAATTATGTCTCAAAAACGGTGCATATTCCCCGGACTCATATCCAAACCCTGGTAGGTGTCCGTAGCCTCATCCGTGTGTGTTGTCTCAATCGGTTTTTAGCGCTCGCATATCATAATGCGCAGCTGCAGGCAAGCGCTTTCCGTGAAGAATTCGACACGGAGGCGTTCGAAGATCTGACCCGGCCAAAGTACGACATGATCCACAAGGTTTGACAATCGCCGTTCGTTTCTTGCCAAGTTACTTAATGGCCGTTATAGCGCGGCGGAGCATTGTTGACAGAATGGAAAAAGGTGCTGGCGAATGACGAAAACTATAATGCCGTTGTCGCGACGTCCGGAACGAAGAGAAAACTTGTTCGTCGCTGACTTGAATCTGGCCTATGTTGTGCTGACGATGCGGAACCTTTTTCCCTTCCTAGGATGTTTCGGTGGACGAGGCGGACCTTCGGAGTAGGTATGCTGCAGGAACGTTGGACAAGGTGGGTAAAACCATTGTCAATCTATTTGAGTATGCAAGTTCTAATTGAGAGTGATCGTAATCGCGACAGCTTCGAGTGGATCAGCTCAAGGTACATTTTCTTCCTGTGCAGCTTTTGTGCGTGCGCATTCATTACTCACTGGATACTGTAGGAGGTGCTCAGACACAAGGGTTTACCGACCGCGGGGAGGAAAGCCGAACTCATCGAGCGCGTGGGGGAGTGGTTGGGTAGGTATTGATGCCAGTGATGTGTCAATGCAAGGCTGCCTAGTTCATACCAGGCTATGTAATATCACTTATGGTTTGGTATTAGGCTCCTGCCAGTCGCTGGAGTGAGTAGCGAATAAATTGAGCCCTTGTACAGTCTTGGTGCTCCACGCATTCTTGATGATGGCTGTTGGAACGTAAAAAATCTTGCGTAGCATGCTTTCTGCTTCTCGAAAACCCACACCTCTTTGTAAATGTCTCTTGTCCCCGTGTAGATCACAGGTCGGGCGAGTAGTTCGATATTTGAAGTGGTACCTATGACCTCACTCGGCGGAAGCCGGAAGATATTCAGTTGAATTTTCCCGCAGTCTTCGTTTCTACGGTGAACCACTGAACTGCACCGAGCAAGTTCGTCTTCGACGGAGAAACGAACCAAGAAAAACATAAAGTCAGTCTTTGAAGGCACTCTAGAAGGACGCCATGCGGTCTATGTTGCCGTTCTCCACCTCTTTGTCTCGCCAGGCAGTTTCACGCCGTGCTTCTCCGTCGTTGACTGCCCGCCGGTTCGCAAGCACCTCCCAAGGTGCCAGCAACCCGAAGCAGGTGCAAGACGCCCTCGGTGCTGCACAGAGACTTTTGGCAAGTGCGGGGCGAGTTCTCGGTCCTCTTGGTGAAAGGGCCGCTGGCTTGCTTGGTTGTGCGTATCACCTCTGTCTTGTTGTCCAACCGCATACAGGCTCACTAGAGTTGCCTACTATGTTCATTTTTTCACGCTCTTATTCTCATATGGCCTCAACACTTTTTTCCGCTACATTTTTATGCACTTTTTAATTTGCGCGTGCGCGTCGTTTGGTCGCCATGCAGCATACCGACAACCCCTCATCTACAACGCCGAAGTCGCGCGCGAGCTGTTGAAGCGAGTCTACGTTGCTGAGCGGTTGCAGCCTCCGACTTCGGTCGCCGCCATAACGGACGCATACTCGACGCTCTGGAGTCGTGCCAAGAATTCGCAGTACTGGCGGGACCTGCTTGTGACTGGAGAATGGGCCCGGGTCGCAGTGTATGCGGTGGAAGCGTACACGATTTTCAAGGTGAGCCTTGTCTTTCTCCCTTTTTACTTGTGTGATGCTTATTGCGTGCGCGTTCGAACAGGTTGGCGAGATAATAGGCCGAAGGCATCTAATTGGGTATAAATTGCAATAGAGGAGTATTTACTGCTTGGTGCGGCTGCCGCTGATACGCGTGGCTGTCGTTTCCGGGTGACTGCACTGTAGGTATGCTCGTACTGCGTGTCAACTCTAGAGATTTGCGCATTTCGTTGGTCTCAATTGCGGGAAGTCCCACAGTACACATTTTGCACGTCTCGTCTTCACTGAGATCTGACAACACCACACTACCTTTGCCGGCGTAATTATGACATATAGAAGTTCTCTGTGTAAACGCACTGAAGGGTAGATAGATTGGCTTCTAGATCCAGTTGAACCACATCACCCGTCCGAGCGGTCAGAAAGAGAATCACTGTTGCTGTTGGAATACGTTCCAAGCGTCATTTAACGTTCCAAATACCCCATTCGCAACCATTCTTTGCTCCACTGTCGTATTTCCTGCATTCAACTACGTTACCGAACATAGTTCGTTCATCAGTTCGCTCAAGCCTCCCAAATTGCACATCACTCACCTTGTCTGGATGTACCCTCGCGATCGCTCTCATATATGCCCCCTTGACCTGTCCCTTGCTCACCACTTCCGCTAGTCCGACTTTACGCCATCCAAGCTCGGGCCAGAGTATGGACTCATCCAGAGATGTGAGAAGGGTGCGAATATTACCCTCCCGACCGGATTTCCATGCGTTCAGACGAGCCTCAACGACATCTTTGCACGCCAAACGGGCAGTGTCTTCGGTTTGTTGAGCGTTGTGAGTGGATCGGAAGGCTGTAAGGGCCGTAGAAGGTGGGAGAGACGGAGCGGAGTCAAGCGTTGGCTTGGATTTGGGACGTGGACGGGGCAGGGAGGGGGCTGGTTGGGATGAGAGACCCGCACCACTACCATCAACCATCCTTCGACACCTACCCACGCCTTTTATTGCCTCCCCTTTCACACTTGCGCCGGCCCATTCCGCACTAAGGAGTACCTCCCACGAACTCCGCGCCATCACCCACTTCTCTAGGCCCTCCAGTGCCTCAGCACGTCGCTTGAATGCCTTTGAAAGACCCTCGGCCAGATCAACAGATGTAGGTAGGTCTCCGTTGGATGTAGCGCCGCCATCGCCTTGAACGGATACGGTCACCTTACCCGTACCCACCTCCACCGGTGCCTTCTCGTCGAAATCTGACTCGCCTGTAAAGGACATCTCCTCCACACCTCCTCCACCCCCTCCGTCTCCAGTTGCACCACCGACGAATCGTCGAACAATGACGACAGCCTCCTCGCATGTCTCGATCGTGTCCCTCAGTTCACCCACCTTGGAACGCACGAGCGCTACGTTGGTCAAGATGGGCACTCGCAGTATATGTTCTGGTGGAAGCGCAGATAGCGCACGCGTATATGCTGCGAGAGCGACAGGAAAGTCACCCCGTTTGTATGCGTCCGTTCCTGCAGATTTGTGGGATGCTGACGAGGCTAATGAAGAAAGTGTGATGGTGGCCGTGAATGTACATGGAGGCCGGGGTGGTTGTTGCAACGTTGACGGGGGTGTTTGTGCAAATAGTACGTGTGTAGAGAGTGGCGGCTGGATAAAGGGCGGTGGTACTTGGGTTTTGGACTTGCTCCGCCGAAAGGGAGATTGATAGACGGTAGTGGGAGAGTTAGCGTCGAAAAGGTCAACTTCTTGTTCACGCTTTGGCTGAGGTGGTGGTTGGGATTGAAGTTGCGGCTGTGGAGAGGGATATGTGGGGGGACGTGGTCTCTCCCTCCGATCCCATCCCTGTCCATCGTCCTCGTCGTCCTTGAACCCAGCTTGTGCATCGTGACCAACCGCACGGTCACGGTCTTGCATCCATCGTGGTCTGCCATCCGGAGTTGGTGCACCAGTCGCAGCGTTGGAAGTAGCAGCCCTTTCCTCATACATTTTGACCGCCCTCTCTTTCCCTTCCTTCCAGAGCGCGTTCGCCTTGCTGAACATGCCACGACCGATCTCGCTCGCCTGGGAAAACAACCCTTCCGCGGTGATATCAAGTTGGGGTTGCAATTGCGGATGGTTCTGAGAAGGAACGGGGGATTGCAAACGAGAGTCGTTGCGTGTCGGTGGTGAGGGACGGACTGCACGGTCCCTGTCGCCGTTTCTGTGACGTCCATGATCGGGTGGATGAGGGGATGGTCGCGTGGATCTTTCCTGGTTCGCCTGGGAAAGCAAGAGCTCTGCTGCCACCTGTACGTCGAAACTGTTATCGGTCATAGTGTTCAAAAGGGCGGCGCGCGCGTCAATGGGAGAGAAGCCCATTTCCACCAGCTGACCGGTAATATGTGGAGGTGGCGAAGCACTCGTGCGAGGTGGGCGAATAGGGTCCCTCGTCGAAGTGGATGGGTTTGCAGAAGGTGAGCATGGGTGGGACTATAGCAAATGTGTAAACGTTAGCAATAGCGGGACTCGGAAAACGTGGAGGTATCGTACCACTGGCTTTCCTAGATCGCCCAAAATGTCATCTTTGGGATGCTCAGAATGGCTACCGTGAATGTTGAACGTGCCTTCCGCATCTGCGTTATCATCCCCCAAGAGGCCATCCTCTCGATCGCCAAAGTCAAAGTCGCTGGGGGTGCCCGTGAGAGTACGGGCTGGGATGTGTGATTGGGAATTAGATCGTGGTCCTGGGGACTGGAGCTCGTCGAGATCCCACAGGAATGTGGACATAGAACCCGATGCTGGTTTT
>JBBPLP010000501.1:0-19190 GCA_038089875.1 Fistulinella prunicolor
AGGTAAAAGGTAAAAAACGTGGGTTCTAACCTAGCGCAAGTCTCCGCGCTTCATAAATCGCTGGCGGCGTCAGCACTTGCGGGTTATCGAGCGGATGCCTTGATGAGCTAAAATTGGAATACTCGGGGAGTTTCGCTGCTTTGAGCTCGGCTCGTATGGTGTCAAGCGCGTGATTCATGTTTGCCTGTAATGAGTCGAGCTCAGATACTAGCATCGCGAGCTAGATCTATCCCGATGGTAAGTGAATGGACCAGGACTGACACTGACCATACCTTTCTGTTTGAGAGGGAGAGGGAGCTTTATAGACGACTGAAAACAAGTTTGACTATCAATAGGTAAAGTTCTACCACAATGACTTCGAAAAAGGGGGGAAACGCGACGGAGCAGTCCCAAAACGAACACCAATAGTTACCTAGCTGGCTCTAGTTCCGGACCATGGGATTAATGGATTCACATTCGGGATTGAGAACAGAAACTACATCATTGATGCATTTTCGCGGGTTCGCCATGTGCATGTCATCAAGAGATGCAGAATTGGGCTGTGATGGTGAAACTGAATTACTGTAAAAAGTTTTCAAATCAGCTTCATGATTGATGCGGTGGCCGTGTCGTTTCCGCACCTGGATGCTACCAGAAACACTCTCCCATGCTCATGTCAGGCTCTTGATCAGCAAATACGTGTAAGGGGTCGTTGCATCACTTATCGGGCTCTCGCCTAAGTCCCGGAACTTGCTTGCCCCACGTAATCGAGCACCGGTTAGTGCGAAACTGACGTGGATTCCAGAAAAGAGTGTGGAAATTCCACAACAGCAGCGGCTGACGTGGCCATGGAACTAACCTAAGGGAATCGCAGATTTGACAAGTGAACTCCGAGTCCGGGGGAATGTATACCGGCCCGAAGCAGCGGGCCGGCTCAGTTACGAGCGCAGCAGGCCACAAACTTCTGGAAGTCAAGTGAGTTATGTGAAACGACCTAGCGGGACCGTGATAGCATTCAATCAAATACCTGCGCACAATGTCAAGCATAGTGATTCAAATTGAAGTGTCTGAAGGCTGTCCTGTCGGAACAGCGAACTTGAAAAGGCTGACATGATCGCACATGCTTGGTCAGTGTGGTCGGGTAATTAAGCCTATCAGCAAGCGACGGACATCTCCAAAAGTCACCACGCCCCTTCGGTCTCTTGCAAAACACAAGGTCACTCCCTACTCTGTAGGATGGCCAATGACTTACTAGTAGAACACCTATATAGACAGGTTAATATACTTAACGTATGCAAACGTCTACCAAAGGGCGGAGCCCCACAAGAAAATAAACGAGGCCGCGGAAGAAAAAAGTACGAGTTCTAAATACATAGCGTTGGACATTTTACTAGTCACAAATCCTTATGACCATAATAGTGTTCCAAAGCAGAAGAAGAGAGAAGAAAAGTTGGTGTCAAATCGAGCCTACCTGAAGGATCTCCTCAGAATCAGGCGGAGGTCTGTTGGTACCTTCGGTTTGAGGGCTCGGAGTAGACAAAATCCCTGTTTTCCGTACGAAGACTAAGACGGATATGATCTGAAGCACAATAAATGCGATCAAAAATCCAAATGCCGCGCCTCGGCCTTTAAATGACTCTGGCGAGGGTTGCACGCTGGTCTGGATAGACGTTGCGACGGAGGTGAGTACTGCACTACCGAGTTGCAGAGCACAGTTGAACACTGCCCCCACCGTACCCGCAACAGCGGGTGGTGTTATGGCGAAAATGGCAATGCTGGGTACGGCATTGATGAATGAAAATAAGAGTGACTTAGCAACTAAGCTTACTTCGTGGTGGCAAACACGACAGTTGTCCCTGCAGTGCCCAGCAAAAACCCCGGAAATGTGACGGGCCAATAGCGACGCGCATCGTCGGCAAAGGGGAAAAAGACTGTTCCGGCTACCATGAGGACTAGACCACCGAGGAGAACATGCTTAGCTTCAAACTTCTGTTGAAGCACGCCCGATAACGCCATAAAGGGAAATGCGAACAAGCCTAAGGGGAGGCTAGACGAACCAATACTGATGAGCATCAGCGGAAGAACGTGGAAATATGAAACATACAAGTGGATGCCAGAGTCGATGGCACTCCAGCCTTGTTCTTCTTGCCAGTACCACGCAAATAGCAAGTATACTGTGCCCCACCATGCGTACGGGAGGAGGGCAAGAATGGCGAGTGATGCGAAGTTTGGATATGACCATAGGCGCGGAGGTCTAGATTGCAGAATATTACACTTCATGAACGAGAAACACATGGAACAGATACGTACAATGATGCATAATCCTCTGGAATTCGTGCTTCCCAAACAAAGAACAATGTGAAAAGAAGGATGGACAAAAAAAGTGGAACCAAGACGATGACTGCCTTCCATCCGTTTGTCGAGCCCGACGTCACTGCAAAGATAAAGAGTACTAGAGCAGCTTCACAGAGATAAGTAAGGCAATATTCGACAAGGTTGCAAAAAGCTTACCGATAAGCAGTGAGCTTCCAGATATGTCTAGTCTTTGAAACTGTCCCAGCGGTGAATATTTGTCCCGAGAATGATGTGGGTGTGGAATGAGGAATGTACAAGCAATTCCAATGAGTAATGCTACGATGGCCGAGGTATAGAAGACCCAGGGCCAAGTCGCAAAAGATATGTACAAAGCTCCGATTAATACGCCGAGGACTAAGGTGAAATAAGGCCAGGAAAATGACGAATACGTTCGGAAAGACTCGCCATTTCCGAGCGCTCCTGAACCACCAAACGCACTGACGGCTTTCGCTTGTGCTACAGGATCAGGAAAAGTATGGATCAACAAGTGAAGTGACGACGGGATACTCAGAGCAGCTCCTGATTCCACCCACAAATCAGCAATTCGCTCGGAGATCTATTCACAAGGTGGTGAATACTGACCGATGCCACACGAAGCTCGAAGGACCAGAATTACAATATCGTTGCGTGCGAAACCGATGCCGAGAGACAGAAAGCCAATAAGATACATGCCGCACAAGAAGACGAGTTCTGTAAAATTGTCCATTCGCAGAGCCCGATCAGATGGCAAGGAAGCTACACACTCGGGTTGTATATGTCGCTAATCCGGCCACTCTAGACCAGCTACGGTGAGCTGATGAAGGGAGCAAAAATAGGGCTCACAATGAGTAGGAAAGCAGCAAAAGAAAGCTGATAAGCGCTGTTGAGCCATACGGATTGACCATCGTTTAGTCCTGTACTCGTAGCAATCACTGGAATCGCCGAGAACAAAGCTGCGGTGTTGAAGGTATCGAGAAACTGTGAAAAACAGAATAGGAGAAGAAGGACTATCTTTCGTGCCGTAGGCAGTCCACTCAGAGGATTCTTCGTAAGGTTCGCATCCATGTCGAATGGTGAGAAACGAAGATAAAAAGAAGATCGAATAGCGGGAGTGAATAAGTGTATTCCTTCAACGTGTTCGCTGCTCAACTTATATGACGGATACTCACTGAGAGGTACTGGATGGAAAGGGGGCGTATGTCGGATTCAAGAGCGTCAGACCCCGGCTGAGGTCTAGAACCATCATGAACTAGTCTCTTCACCTAGGGTCTTGATGTGCTAGTATCGGCGGCCATGAAACCAACATGATTCACCCATCAGTGCGCGCCAGTCCTGGGATCATGCCATGATGGCAGTAGCTTCTTTGAAATCATTTGGAGCCGATGGAAACCGCCTTGCGGCTACCGCATGTATGATGTGACTGATTGTTCATTGGGTGCTCCTTTTGGTGACATAGGATTTGGAGGGCAAGGTAAACTTGCAGACGTACCCGCATGGAGCAAGCACTGACTCAACGTACACATTTGAAAGTACAACCCTCGTGTGTGGGAATATTTTCATTTCATGAAACCCGGTGGGCTGCCACACTGCCGGTGGCACGTCCCTCCGACGGATCAAATTAAAGTTGAATGTCGATTCTGGCTCTACTTAACTGATCATGATCTGTGAGCAGCCGGAAACGTAATGTTTTATGTAAATTTAACGACAACTTTTGTAGGATTCTTGAGCGCCGAGTCGCCGAGTCTTGGCTGGCCAAGGACTATGTATGTATGACTTGACAATGCGCACACGATTATCTGATAGACCCATGTTCAACGATCAGCGTTAACATACTTTTGATTGGCATATCGTCGACAACGTGCGCAACGAGTCAGCAATGCATTACCAACACAGCCAAGTTTGAAACGTCACATTTAACAGCGCTACTACGTATACGGTATAACACAACCGTGTTTCTACGTTCCCACTCATATTGCACATCATACATCAGGTATATTGATTTTTAGGGCCTGCGAGAAGAAATCCAATGCTGGTGGCGAGTATGGCGGGTACCTTCCCATCATAAAGCCTTCCGTCCTGCGAAATGCTGTGAACCAAACAAGAGAATACTGTTAGGGAACCACCAACCCTTGATCAATAGGGACATTAACGAAACCCCTCTTGTGAACAAAGGTGTCAAAGGAAAACTTTCCAAGATATGACCCATCTGTAGTATATTGTTAACCTTTGTTAACCCGCGGACATCCACACAGATCAAAACTCACAGCCTGATTCTCCTTGCCCACCGAAAGGGATCTCGGTAACTGCAAGCTGACCGAAAGTGTCGTTCAGAATTAGCTGCCCACTCTGGGTGAGCTGAATAACTGGAATTGTGTAATCAAGATTAGGCTCCACACATTAGTGAATCAGAGTGATGCAGCCTACACTTGTTCTTCGTCTCATCATTCTGAGTAAACACATAGATAACGAGGGGCGTTGGCCTGGTTTAGATACATGAGCGAGCGTCGGTCTATATGTGATATGTATTTCCAGTGTGGCTTACCCTTCTCGAATGTGCGAAATTGCGGAGTCAACGTCTGCAACTGGAATGATGGGCAAAATTGGCCCAAACAACTCTCTGTTATCGGGTGGTTGACTCGGTGGGATCTCGACGAGTGAATTGATCACTCACTCTTTCATCAGCGGGTCTTCCAGTTTCACATGGGTCACAATGGTGGGTTCTATCCGAAGGTCTTTTCCAGCTCCCCCAAATTCAATTTTGCCTTTGGTTTCTTTCAGGAGACTCTGAATGCGTTCGTAATGATTACCATTGATCATATGAGCTAGCTCGGACGATGCGTCTAATGGGCCTTGCGGCCAAAATGTGTTGTATACTTTCCTGAACGCCTCGGCCAACGCACTTTGGTACTGTTCTTCGACAAAGACATGGTTTGGAGCAACGCAGACCTGCGAACAGTGGCGAGGTGAGTCACAACTCCGGAAAGAATCGCCAACAGGTCAGACCTGTCCGCAATTGTACTGTTTACCCCACAGTATCCTCCTAGCGGCAACTTCGAGTTCAGCACCAGAGATGTTGGCTACATCAACGAAAACCGGAGATTGGCCACCGAGTTCGAGCGTTAGAGGTGTAACATGCTTGGCCGCTGCCTTAGCGACGATCCGCCCTACGATCATATTACCGGTGTAAAAAATGTGGTCCCATTTCAGCTTCAGGATTTCCGTGGCTTCCGGTACCGCTCCCAGGAAGACACCGTATGCTTCAGGATCAAGGTATTGTGGAATGAGTTCCGCCATGGTCGCACCGCATGCAGGAGCATGCTCGGAAGGCTTTATCAGACAAGTGCAACCTGCGGCGATTGCACCAATGAGTGGCACCAATGAGATGACCCACGGAAAGTTCCAGGGACTGCGTGCATAGGGATGTACGTAAGTTAGGACTGCAATCGGATGGAAGGAATGAGCTAGTACCTGATCAGAAGGACTGCGCCTTTCGGTACTTTGAATATTGTGGTATCCCACCCACTGCGCCACTGCTCGACAGTGGGTTTCTCTGGTGCGTTCCATTCTTCAAGCTTCTCCGCCGCGTTGACAGCGGATGTGATGATCGGACCGAGCTCGGGAAGCCTGACTTCGAGAGCACATCTGCCCAAATCCTCCTTGACCGCATTCTCGATCTTTTCGTGATTCTCTTGGACAAGACGAGCAAGCTGGAGGAGTTGTTTGCGACGATAGTGTAATGGAAGAGTGCGTCCTTCTTTGAAGGTTTTTGTCAACCTGGCATGAATCTTTGCAAGCCACTGGTCAGTGTCTATCCAGCAACTTATGCGGCAGTGTAGTCAAACCTGATGGACCTGGTCTACGAATTCACAGGTATGTTCGGACATGTCGTATGGAGTTGCACGTACTGCGAAGGGTTTAGTACTGGTATACAGTGGAGAGTCAAGCGATTTCACCAGCTCAGCCTTTACAATGCAGCTTCATTTAAAGACTTCGGAAAGCCTGTGATGTCCTATTTTTTATTAGTGGTCATGCACTATCCCCAAGTTCTCATTCGTCTGAGACCATCTTCTGATGGGCGGAGAAAGTCGAGTGACCGGCCGTCCTGCCATGCAGCATAATTAGAATTTCTATTTGCTAAGCCATATCTCACCTTGAATTGGATCAGTTTATGTAACTTACGATGCCGGCGAGTTGAATAAGAAAACCAGTCTTCAGCCTGAGATTCTTCAGATGCCCAAAATACATTGTCGGCAGTCCGAGTCCGCGGCTCAATGATGTCGAGTCGACTTGTATAACTGATGACAATATCCGATTAGAGCCGTGATGCATCGGACTATCGACTTTCGAACTTGTGTTGTTCGCCCACAAAAGGGGCAAGACGAGCGCGTGGAATCAATTGATTCTTTCGCAGAGTCGCCAATCCAATCGGACTCTTTGACAACGATCAAAATGATGGCCCCCAGTTGTATCGCTTTTTGTTTACTTGTTCTCCCAAGATGAAAATAAGGCATAAACCCTTACAGACATTCACGCCGGTGAACCTTACGCCCGAAGGGTGTGTGATCCGTTGGCACCTAGGCCTCAAGGCCTCATGGTTGACAACCAAAAGAGTTCACGTACGCGTTGAAATACGTTCAATTGGACGATAAGACTCGTGTTAAATTGCTGATGCTAGTGGAATCGCCAAATTTTATGTTTGCCGGAGATACATCAGATTCCTTTGTCTCTGATCTCAGGCTCGGCGAAGTTCGCAGTGGCATGTCTGATCACGCCTCCTACCTCCCTCCAACCGGTGAATGTATGAGTTGCCAGCTGAACAGTTATCGACATGTTAGCCTTGTTCTCTTTATGTAAATGATATGTCTTATTCACATCTGTTGACGGATGGAGCCCAATGTGAAGTTCTAGGCCCTGCTGACCGACTCAAGCGAGAAAGGAATTCAAGGGGAAGCAAAGCAAGCAAAAGAAAGAGATACAATGAAAAAGAAGAAAGACGTTTATGTAGTACGTTGCCCGTTTCCTTTGTTTCACCAGTTGACCGAAATCACGCCAGATTACGAGGTACGTCACAGCCGAGATTGTTCAAAGGCCGGAATTCATCTTGAAGCCTTTCCGTGTAATTGCCAATGATGATGGAGTCGGTGGCCCTTCGCACCGTCTGTCCGCATCGCGATACAAAGCACCGGACTCGGAGGTGTTTTGGATCTTGAACTGAGTTGCATGTACTACCTGGTGGCAGACGTTATACTTGTGGACAGGGTGACGGCGAAGAACGATGTCAAGTTCATTCAACAAGGCGCTGCGTTGGATCTGGAGAAGCTTGGGGATCATCGAGGAAATGTGCTCGGTTTCCGACATCTGTTCCGTCTCGTTTTCGGGATCCCTCATCAACTGTTTTGCGTCAGCACCTTTTCAATACGAGATATTAAAAAGTCCAAAAAACTTACCTTTGGTCATTCTTCGACCCTACCTTCATCACACTGCGTTGGTGACATCGCATACCCGTTTAGAGACGCGTCTGTTTCGGCATAGACAGGCTTGACCGAGTCCAGCAGATCGAGTGCAATCCCCTTGTCTCTGAATGCTGCTTTTTGTTGTCCTTCGATTGATTTGTCAAAGAGGGACGACTGAATGCACAGACTCCGAGCAGAACCACCCGGGCTTTGGACTAGCGCGGAGAGTAACAGCGACAGGCTCAATTGATGGGCTGCTGGACAACATGCCATCCTCGGTCCGTCCAGGCTGACGGTGTGCTTGTCAATGAACCCATTGATGTCCCTTGCAATGATTGTGTTGCTCGATGACATCGGCCACCTATCCAGAACCGTGGTTGTGTCCATCGACGTGTCATTGAGCCAGTTCACCACATTAATGGCGAAGTTATCTCCCTTTAAGAACAAGACTTAGGGACTCGACGACGACAAAATTATAGAAAAAGAAAGGCCCGTACTTTCTGGGCAGCAATCAGCGGACCTGGGAATGTTCCTCCCGCAAGCACAGTTCTAAAGGGATGCTTATCCAATATTCTAATCTCTATAGGCATCAAATAGACTCACGATCGAGGGAAACCGTCAGGGGCAATGACCTTGTTGACGATGTTCAGCTCGGTCACTGGACCAAGAACACTGGGTGCGCTCGAAGATGATCTCCGCACCCCGCCAGACGTGGCGAGTGTGACGGAGATCACAGAGAGGTAGACCAGCGCCAGCATTGGAACACAACGAGGTGTGCGTTTTATGACGGTTAACCTTCATAGCGCAGTACTTGTTGTCAAGGGGAGGTGGAAATGACGGGTCAAACTCACAAAAATATTGAACCTATCCCTGGTGGCTTCTCGACGGAAAGTATAGTGGTACCCTCCGTTCTATTTCCAAGGACAAGACGAGAATTGAGGGTCGTCGCACGCCACTTTATAAAGCTTTGTGATTCGCACCACGAACAGCTTTCCAGATCAGTGACTAGTGCTTCTGAGTAGCGGGGTAAGTTGGACGCTAACCAGGTTGAACCGAATAGCACGCATCGACAATGAGCTGAATCATGCAAATGCGGCGCGTAAAAATTGGTAGGAAAGGGAGTGAGCAAATAGGATGCACAACTTGAATGAGTCTGTTTTCGTTTGCGACTTGAAGGGTTCAAAGCAATTCATTGCTGCAAAAGTGGCTCGCATCTTCAAGACTTCAAGTTGTGCCCTTCAATTCATCGGCATGACTCCGCTGCATCGCTCAAGAAGCGGACGGACCTAGGTTTAGTCTGAGAGTATGTAAGGTTAGCTCTTCTATCTGGTCGGTTGCACCCGGCCCGTCGGCAATCTGAAATGGGCCGCACTCAATTGAAGCTCCTGGATTACTGTAAGCACGTGTTCAAAGACTCGAGATTATTTTTTTTGAGGTGATCGGTGTCCGTCCGAAGTCTAAAGTATCATCATTGAGCACGTGCGGTTGAGTTCGAACGAGCACGGTTGTCCGGCTTTCCATACATACTATAATACCCGTTGGCTTTCAACTCCGCAGAATTCACGACTTTCCTCTTCTTTCTCTCTATGAAAATGGCGGAAGCGCACTGCGACTGGTGATAAAGCTGAAGGTCATAGTTGGGTACGTCTTTCTGTGGAGAATTGTGAGGGACACTGAGGCTACTAGTAGATAGCGCTCTCAGAGTCGCACGTGCATTAGAGCGATCAGATCCAGATTCAAAACAGGGTGTGATAGAGTCGTATCCTCCGAGTCGTTTCGAAAGAGATCGTCAATCAGTACAATATTCCGATGGAAGGCACCGATATGTTAGCCTTATGCTAGTGTCAGTTTGACGTCAGTCCTGGGTCGTAGTGAGGGTTACGGAGGTAAGGATTCAATGTATTTTTAAACAACTATCCATAAACCGACGAACGTTCCTCTCAGGGCTAGAGCCGTATACGATATCAACAGCAACGAATCTCAGCTGAGCCGTCTGCCTCTGCTTAACGTGGTTTGATTGTAGATGACACCTAGGCTACGTCAAGTTGGTGTCACCACTGACAATGTCATTTTTTCCATCTTGACTCGAATTATCGATCTGAATCCACGCTCGTCAACTACCCCCCGAATTTTTTTGTGTCAATCGTTGTACCGTTGCGTTCCGCTCCGCTCTCAGGAGCGATCGTCTCGTCTCCGTGGACCAAGAACGTTGGATTCAACAAACGTGCAACTCGGAGATAATCGGTAACCAGGATCATCTCCTCGTAGCCGCGATGCAGACCAACAGAAGGGTTGATTCGAGTTCAATCTCCCATATCCTTCTTACCTCATTGAAAATCAAGCGTTAGACGAGGCATAACTTCTCTTCGTGGCGAACTTGGTTGCGTGCGCAAAAGGGGTATCATGTTGCAGGACTGGGCTTGAAGGTCTGCTCGTCGACTTGTATAGGTGGTTAGTAAGCGTTGCCGTCATGCCAATTCCACTGATATCACGTCAATTGGCACGACGTGCAGAGAGCTCAACCTGTGGAGCAAATTTTACCTGATCAATAGGAGAGATTCTGTATCCCGCGCCACGCGACATCATCTTTCATGTTGCGCATGCTCGTCGCTGCGCAAAGTACAGGCGAGTTGCTTCCGGGACTCTCATTCCCTCTTCCAGTCATATCTTGGGCCTTGAAGGTCCAAACTAGACGCATGACATCTAAAATAGTCTCTGATCAACGGTTGATACGCACCATTGGAAGCGTTATGCAAAGCAGGCAAATGAGATACCTAACAAACCAGTTGAAAAGACGTCAAGCATAGTTCTGGCGAGATTCGCGGATGTCGGCGATACGACGATCGCGGGGCGAAGAAAGAAGGGCATTGATTGTCGTCGATGCTCGTGGTCTTTCCATCACTCCATGACGGATTCGCTTCGAAGGACTGTCACCGTGTGCGTTATCGAAGTGCTCGGTGCAGAGTGTACCAGGCATGTCGCGCATCTTTCTTTATAAACGCTTAACAAAAGCCAAAGGTGTTCGTCCCCTGGGTTGAACGAAAATATGGTCCCTAAGACCTTCACCGATCGCCAATTTCTTGCTTCCGGCTCGGAGAATGGCGAGACAACAACGACCAAGAAAAACCCGAGGTTTTGGCTCATCTTTGCCTCGATGTGTATCTGCCTTTTTCTATCTCCCCTCGAGTTATCCTCTGTCTCCACAGCACTCCCTACCATCACGCACGACCTGCGATCTTCCCAGTTTGTTTGGGTTGGCTCTGCATATGCTCTCTCGTCGACAGCCTTCCTCCCAATGAGCGGTTGTCTGGCTCAAACGTTCGGTCGGCGGCCTGCTATTTTGATAGCTATAGGCCTCTTTGCGCTCGGTAGCGGCATCTGCGGCGGCGCGAACAGCATGAACATGCTCATTGCAGGCAGAACCGTGCAAGGTTTGGGAGGAGGAGGCATCCAGTCTCTCACAGGCATTATCGTTGCTGACCTTGTCACCCTGCAAGAACGAGGCGTCTACACTGGGTTATTTGGCCTGTGAGACCTCTTTTCCTGAGGAGGCTTCGGATAACTGACGTCCTTCCCCATTTTAGTGTGTGGTGTCTCGCCGCATTGATTGGTCCTGTCGTCGGGGGTAGCCTCGCTGTACAGGGACATTGGCGCTGGCTTTTCTGTGCGTGTATGCGCGTGAAATCTGAAGGCTTTGAAGGTGTTTACATGTAGGCCAACCGTGACGTGCGGACGTAGACCTCAACCTTCCTATTTCATCTATCGCCTTCCTCTCCATCGCCCTCCTCCTGGATCTACCCACTCCCCCTGGCAAATACCGAGACAAGCTGAGACGGATGGACTGGATGTGAGTTCCTCGATCCCATCACGGCGGACGCAAATAGCAACTTTTGACTCGTCTCCTTTCCACTGACTCTAGGGGCAACTTTGTTGTCATCACGAGCATTGTCGCGTACACGATCGGGTTGACATGGGGCGGTACCACTGCGCCGTGGGGCTCAGCATTTGTACTCATTCCGCTTATCCTTGGACTCGTCGGTCTTGTGGTCTTCATCTCCTACGAGGCTACCATTGCCACCCACCCCCTCGTGCGCGATTTTCCTTTGCGCGTATGCAGTATCTCACTTTTGTAATCCACGACGCGCAATTTTTTCTTCTAGGTACCGTTGGCGCTGATAACAAACCCAACCAGTATCAGTGGGTAAGAAGTGATATTTTACTTCTTCCTCTTTTCCCCGGTTGCTAATTACCTCTCGCTCTAACCCCTCTTTCCTTGTTAGATACGTCCAGTCATTCTCCATTACCTTCAATACAATGGCTGTCGTCTGTAAGTATCCATCTGAATGACGATGCATACATGTAACATACAGACACTTATCTATTGCCCCCTCCCCTAAACAGATTTTTTTCCAGTCTACTTTCAGGCCTGCAAAGGCGTTTCCCCCGTCCAATCCGGAATATACATCATCAGCCTCTGCTCGTTCGCGCCAGCTGCCGTGCTTGCAGGCATATCCGTGAGGGCAACTGGAAAATATAGGCCCCAGATGTGGGCTGCGTGGGTGATCGTGCTCGTCCCTATGGGCTTGTTAAGCTTCACCACGACGGCAGACGGGATGGGATTTGGTATCGGAACGTTGATGGGGTACTTGGTCCTGCTTGGTCTTGGTACTGGGTACGTCCCTCGCCCGTCTCTTTTTCGACTGTCAGCCCTTGGAGGTATGGATGAATGGATGTTGATATCACTGCCGCTCTTTGCTCGCGCCAGGGTGTTAAACGCGATGACTATGTACCCGATTCAAGCACCCTTGTCGGTCACTCAAAACGCGCCTGCCCTCGCATGGATGTGGTTCCTCCGTTCGTTTGCCGGGGTGAGTGAACCATCTCATAGCGACCACCAGGATTACTCATCGCCTTACGCGCATTCATTCACCTCGTTCCCGTTGAACGATGGATCTCTAGGTTTTAGGTATCACGATCGGGAGTACTGTCCTCCAAAACCAACTCGCCGCAAGACTTCCCGCGTCGTTTGTCCAGTCCATCGTCCCACATGGGACTGGGACTCTCACCTCCCGTGAGCTATACGCGCTTATCCCAGAACTCTCCACACTCCCGCCACACATAAGATCAGAAGTACAGGCCGCATTCGCGCGCAGCCTGGTAGTGCTGTGGCGGGTCTTGGCTGTCGTCTGTGCTGTCGGTGGCGTAGCGTCCTTGTTCATGCGCGGACTTGAGCTCAATCACGCACTCGATGCGGCCTGGGCGATTAAACACAGGCATGTGGACGTGGAACAGGAAAAAGACGAGGACAAGGAGGTAGCTACGACGTGTCGCAGTCAAGGACAAGGGCGAGAGATAGCATAGTGCGTAACGGGCGATGTTGACTGTCCCGAGCATACCATAGCTGTCCCTTTTCATATTTTGTCGTAGTCGCGCTGACATACAAGTCGTTCATATGTATTGCGACGACTCCCCTAAAACAACGACAATGCGGGACTATGACATACGACCGAACGCTCGACCATACAAATTCTGCAAAACATCATCCCATGATGCCCGTCTGGAAAAAGAGAAGGAGAGGAGAAACCAATTAACCGCGATCGAGAAAAACATGGTCACATATCCATGCACCCACGACCCGCCCAACCTTGGACTTGGCTCTCATTTGGTATCTTGGCCAGCCGCAGGGACCAGGTCTATTCGAAACCCTGGGTATGGAGTGCAATGTTTATCAGTCGAGCATCATGTGGATAAAGGAAGGGAAGAGGGAGGGAAACCCGAGGTGGTGCGGCGCAAACACGACATAGTGCCTCAGGAGGTTGAAAGCGTGTATCCTCGTAGTGTTGGTATTGACATTGGCGTTTTTATGGATCTCAGTGACAGACGTGTGGACGTACACTGTGAGCCCAGTCAATAACGCAGGGCAGTTCATGTCTTGGTTGGTCGATAGGGCTTCGTGACGAGCTTGAACGATTTCATAACCCGCATTGACCGCCAGGTCATGCACCTCAAACGTCTGACAGCTCAGTCAGTGTTCTTGATACAACGACAAAGAAAAAAGAAAAAGAAACTGGCCATTTCGTGTTTATCGTCGCTCCTGCTCCTGCCGTGTCTCGCTGACTTCCGCAGCTGAACGCGAGAGGCCGATGTGATCACCATGCATGATGTCAACATCGTCCGGCAATCCGTACGCGTGGACGAGCCGCACGAGCGACAAGGCGGAGAGCTTCGGGGCATACGATCGTTTGGTTTGTTCGCTGTGCGCTATTACGCGTGCGTCACTGAACTCCGAAAAAGTGGTTACAAGGACTGGGGTGCCCACCATTACAGTCTGTAAATAGTTTGGTAGCTTTTCGTTCTAGACAAGAATAATTGCGATCAGCTCGTCTATCACGCTTAAACAAAAAAAGACAGGAGGTCAGCCTTGAAAATGTCGAGAACGAGGCATAGTATATTTTTTAAAATGATAAATGAGTTTTACGCGCAAAGGTCTCTCGCCTCGATAAGGACCACGTGGACTCCCTCCGGGCCAGTGATGGGAGCAACGACGCGTCAACAGTCTCCACCGCTTCAAACTCGTGAGGCATGCGCTGATAATACATATATCAGAGGCAGTGTGGCATATGGCCCGCAGTACCCTCGTGCCACACAATGGATTCCGGGTGTCTGGAGAGGAATGCGTCCAGGAGTGCGTCAGGTTTGAGGACCTGAGACTTGCTGCCATGGCTCGTTGCGACTGTAGAACGAAGATACACCATTTTTTGAGCAGGCTAGCCATCGTCGCCATATGATTGGGATTGGTAAGACGAAAACGCGATGATTACTAAGCAATGTGTAGCCTGAGCAAACTCGCATCATAACTTGAAAAAGAATGGCCCGACTCCAACTCACATAGACGGCCACAGCTTTTGCCATTTTCCTCTATGACGGACTCGGGTTACCGTCGTTCAGAGAAACCGCGACTAGCGGAGGCTAGGCAGATCTCCAGGCTGTTCGAATGAATTTGGTTTCGGTTGCAATGTACAGCCAGGATTCATCGCCCCATCAGCGAACCGCCATCCTCAGGGGGATTTTGAAGCTCGAAGATTGGAGGAGGTATAGAAACGGCTTCCCGGATAAATCTCGAAATGAATTGCTGATATAGTCGCGGAGATCATATATTAGCAGTGAGATCAAGTACTACTAGCATTCTCTTTCACCCACAACGTTACGGTCTCTCTGCGATGTCTTCTGACCCACAAGAATCTGCTTTGGAGTTCCTCCTGAAAACTAACTTCGTATCCCGTAAGCTCACTCATGCCTCCTGTCAGCAATTAATCTTACACGCCAATGCAGTTGCTGTTATCACGGCTGTCGTGTATGACTATCGTGAGACATCATTCTACAGCCTATCCTTCTCAGTCAGAAAGAACTATATTCATTCTACTCCTTCAGTTATCACCTTTTCGAGAGAGGTATGTTATCTCGACTGTCCACGAATACTGTTTCTTGACTCAAAGCATCTAAAGGTAGACTACATCTGGGTAAGGAGGCCACGAACTCAGTCAAGCATTAGAACATAACAGTACTGTAGTGCGCACCCTGGACCTGGGTATCAACGATGTTTGTTCTGGTACGTATATGTCCCCAGGGCCACTCATCCCACATATTTCGAATTGATAGTTATGTAGGTCCGTTTTGTCGGCTTTTCTTGGGCCATGTAAGTCCATAGGTTACCAGAACGCAGATAACAATTGATAATGACCCGTGGTCAAGTGTATATAGTCTCGGTATGTTCAGAATTAAGTTGGAAGTTAGCTTATCTGATCAAATACATTCACAGTGGGCAGCACGTTTGTTGCTGGCCCTCACAGTGTAAGCGTTCTTATCCGCTTTGCATATCATTGTTGATGATAACCATTTGACAGATGTGTGTGTCCAAATTCAGATTTTGCACGGTGCTGACAATGCATTCATAGTTGTAAGTAAATCAATTTCTCGCTTTTCTTAGTACTATCGTAAGTGCATGGGTATCTGAAGGCACTGCTACCGTTCTGGCAGAAATATGGGAGTATCAAATATTTCTCACCACTGCCGATTGTAAGTGACGGTGCCATCTGACTTTCACTTCCCCCCGACCACGTCATTTCAAATACAGTGGTGATGATCTTTCGGGTCTATGCAATGTGGCATCGGTCGAAAACAATCCTTTGTCTCCTCTTGTTCGTTTATGTGCCACAAACTATTCTTGGCTTTGTTTTGGGAGGCATCTATTTCAATCCCAACACCCACCTATCAGGTGTGTCTTAACTCGAATGCTATGTTAATCCAATCTCATGCAAGGGCATTTCGTAAAACGTCATACCTTTCCCAGTCACAGTTTCCCAAGTCATCAATTTCTCTTTTTGCGAGTTCAGCTACGACGTCCCTTCCTTCGTTGGCTTGTGCATTGAAGTTCCCCGATTTCTTCTTGCTGCTGAACTTTTGATTCTCGCCGTCGCCCGCACTTTGAAGCAGTCGGTCGACATGTACAAAGCGACGAAGCAGTGGCAACCTAATCGATATATGCAATTACTGGTAAAGGATGGAATTGCTTATTTCGTAGTGTACGTCCCAATTTTGCAACCCTAATTTCCATTCATCGCTATAAGTGCACCCGCATACGTTACTAATAACATTTCTCTTCGAACATCTAGGAACGTGCTTCTCAACGCCACTGCTTGGCTGCGGAACGGTAGTACGACAAACAAGGTTTTAATTTTCTACCTGGGAAATTTTAGCACTACGGCCATCTGCATCATGATGCCCCGGTTCATCATTGGCGTGCGAGAACTGTATGACCGCGACCTCTACAGAGGTTGTTGGGGGATCGACACAGGATTTGGTTCATTATCGCATCCAGTCGCCAGTCATCACGTCATCGTTTCTGCTATCGAGTTCGCAGATACTTCGCTTGACCAAGGCCCGGCTACGAGGGGAGAAGGAGAGGATTCGGAGGGCATTCGACTCGAGGAGCATTGTTCTGGAGGTAATATTTGTCAGGTTTGAGCGATGGTGGACGTGCACTGTCGATCGAAGAATGACAGAACATGGTGGTGCTCTTGAGCGATGGCCGGTATATCCAATTTCCCTATTCATGTGTCTCGTATTCTCATTTCGATGTCTCTCAGCACGGTACTGGGCATTAGCGCTCCGTTGAGGACGTGACCCGGATATTTATTCAGATATGTATATGATACCATGGAGTCTCAGGTCAGGAACAATCAAATCGCCAAGGGAGGATTCAATTTCAATGACAGTTAACTTGATGACATACATACATACATACATACATGTAGACTCCTCGCCTTGTCATTGAACAGGCAGCTAGCAGGACTAGCACGTAGTAGCTACAAAACATCAGGTTCGACATTTAGCTTCGACAGCTTGACTGCGCGCCCATTGACAGTCGGGACAGACGTCCTTAGTAACGCTAAGATAATCGAGCCCTCGTGTTCCTTGGTAAACAAGCCTGGCTTGTGGCTTTCCGCCGTGAACTGAACAAAGGTTGAGTCAGTCGAACGCGGACGGGATTGGGAGTATCACCAAGAGAAACTTAGGTGCATACGTTACTGAGAATCCCGACATATTGCCTTTTCAACATTCGCCACTATATCGATCCATGTTACAGCATCTTCTTCTCTCTCGTCCCGATAAAACACTCCACAACCATACCCGCACCCAGAACAGCAGTAGCAATGTTGTCGGGGATACACTTTACAGGAAATCCACTGAACAGCCATACCTCAATCCACAGGTCACCGACAAAACGATTGAGAAACGCAAGTATTTGCTATTAGGGTTCGAGTAAGGTAAGGAGTCTGGCGCGGGACGTCTTGGTTCCAGACCGCACCTTCAAATTCGAGCAGCTACAGTCATTTCGGCGGGTGCTTGTACCGCAGAGGAGACCGCACGTCGACAACAGGAACCAAGAAGAGGTCCGTCTGAGCGGTGTGCTCCGTGTTGGTGCGCAAACGAGCGAGGAACGATATGACAAGGGCCTGCACAGTTCGGGTGACTACAGGGCTGTGTAAGTCTTTCCAGCGCGAGGATTCCTCCTCGTCGCCCATCGTCAGTACCTAGGTCAGGGTTAGCATCTTGTCCACCCCGTTGAACAAACATCCTCACCTGACGATGGCAATGGCAGTACTAGCACGTGATAGATGATAGACGAATTTTGGTGCGGTTTAAGGCGATGCGCAACTGTGGAGAGATGGGAGATATTGTAACGTGTCATAAAAGAACAAGAACATGTTCGTCCAAATATATACGTTCATCAACGCCTGTGAATAATACTTGCCTCGGAGAAGGACCTTCGGCGACCTCACGCGACCTCCGGACTAGGTCGCCAACTTCCTGCGTCGACGGACACTCAGCCGGGGGGAAACGAAAACCTGTATGGGAAAAGTGAGCACTCAATGCACAAGAAAGCCGAGGGAGAATATAATGTTCAACAACTAAGGATAGTCGCGCCACGAACGAAAACGCAGACTCACCTCTAGCTCGTCTGCATATGTCACTCTCTTCCTATCATCCATCTCATCCGCTCGTTCGGTTTTAGATTTATTTTGGACCATGTCCCCTATCCGCCTGCCCCATACGAGTACGCATGGCCAGCAACGCTACGCTCGTCTCTTATCGCACGTCATGAGCCAACGGATGGGCGGATTTGACTTGTACAACCATTCCAAATGCCGCCACGCGCAAGTCATCAATTCCCATGTCCAGAACGATGCAAAAGTCGAGTTAAGCGGGGTCTGATTGCAACCCGTAATACTCTCGGGGCCGCTCCTGGAGGGAATTAGAACAGAGATTGCGTCGCGTGCAAGTGAACTGATCAAAATAGAGGTCAACGAGCCGTCTGCGCTTATATACGTAAAGCCACACACTCTTGGCCTTCCTGAACCAGTGACCTCGCCACGTATATGCGCCGCTTCCCTGGCCCACCACTCATTCTACCAGTGCGACGTGGGACGTCAAACGGTGTCAGGTTCATCTTCGTTGGCGAGTTGACGCAGCGAGGCACGGGTACCACGGGGGAGAGTTGATATCAATATTTGCGTTCATGGGAGGTGGTCCGCAGCGATGGCTAGAAGGGATTGTGGATTGTGGATTGGGGTCGAAGAGGGACGTAGATGGAGAGCACGTAGTTGTGCCAGTTGCGTCGGGAAAACGGGACGGGATAAACCAGGTCCGCCATAAGGACCGAAAGGTGAATGTGAAGGGCCATAATTATCGATGAGATGTCAGGATTCGTTAGCAGACTCAGTAACGAACGCGCTTGGAGCGGGGAGTTCTACGTCGAGGAACATTAGGAGCGGGATGAAATGCATTCGTATGATGGCGTAGGTGGAGATGGTAGAGAACATCGAGAGTGACTCGGCGGGGAATGGGTCGACGACTGTAGTA
>JBBPLP010000502.1:0-19183 GCA_038089875.1 Fistulinella prunicolor
TGTGAGTCCAGGATGCGGCGCTGGCAGTGCTCGAGTGCTGGAGGTCTAAATGAGAAGTAGTCACAGAGTCCATGGAGAGCGTGAGGTCTTGGGGCGATATATGGTCCATCGGGCCAACATTGTACGATGCAGACGGCCCAGAGGGTGCATGAGGCGGAAGGTTCGAGAAAATATGGTCAAACGTCTATCCAAAGGGGATAAGTATCACGACTGATGATAAGGAACCAGTAACACGAACCGATGCAGAGTACTCTCCAGATCCGACGGAGAACCCAAAGTTGGAATTCAAGAAGTTTTGCTCGAACAGGCTAGTATCGGGATCTGGAAGGGGGGATTCATCACGCTGGAGCGAAGACTGGTAAGGATCATAGAAGTTCGATGTAGGCGCAGTAAACATTGGGATATCGTCCACTCCCCAAGAGGTCCGTCCGAAATAAGGCAATGCACTCGAAGGACGGCGTTGACCAATGATCATGCGAGCGTTCCGTGAGATGTTGTGCACGGGTGAAGCTGAACGTGAAGCCGGTGCAAAGAATGGCACGGATGGGATAGCGATGGGATGGAAACGCGAGTCAGGGAGGGGCACGGAAGAGGGCCGACGTGGAGGATAGAACGGCTGATGCAACTGCTGCGGCGCAGAAGTAACATGCTTCCTCTCATCCAGCCTGCGAATGGCAGCGGCGAGCTCGTCGCCCTTCATTCCCTCGAGTAACAATTGCGCGACTTGTTCACAGCGCATTTCGTCCTCGGGGGTTGGAGCAGGCTTCTCCTTCTTCTTATCCTTGTTCTTGTTGTGCACGGGTTTGAAACGGTATCCAGGATACTTCTTGGAATGCGCTTCCTTCTCCTGCTTCGCCTTGATCTCCCAGATACGCTTCTCGTCAAGGGGAAGAGAGCGCCAGCAGTTGCCGATAATCTTGGAGAGGGAACCGTGGTTTGTCTCGATAGATCCGGGAACATGTTTTTGCCGAACGAAATCGGCACGGAAGAGCATGAATGCGTTCGGGGGGCGAGGGATGTAACCAAGGGACTTGCGCTTGCCAGGGGGAGCACGTTTCTTCGAGGAAGGGTTCGGTGGGAGCTCCGAGGGAGGGAAAAGCTGTGCATCGGGAGATAGCGAGACGTCATCGGCAGTGTCGAGGACTATATCGTCGGTTTCCTTGTAGGTACCGGGTGTCACGTTGGGGGCGAACGTTACAGAACGTGGCGAAGGCGATGCACCGTAGATACCTGGTTTGATGAGGTCGGCTGCGGAATGGGGTCAGAACGGGGGAAGACTGGGGAGAGGCAGGCGCTTACAAGTTGGGCTTGCAAAGCCGGAAGGGCGACGGCCAATAGAATAGCGGCCATGAAGACGGGACGGAGGCATGACTGACTGTTCAAGGAGATGAAAGAAAGGACACGCGTCGGAAAGGGACAAAAGAGAAGAGGCAGAGAAGCCACGCTGAGAGGGACGCTGAACAAAAGCGCTATTGTTCTCGCTATCCTTATATCGAAAGCCGGGCGGCAGCAAAACGGCAACAAACTCTCTCACCACTTCATTTGCGAGCGTCTAGCGCTGAGGACCCCGGAGACCACCAGTGCTCGTGTACTGCTTTCGGTCACTCGTTTGTACCGCAAACGGCTAGTCGTTTGTGATGCTCTTTATGGCAGGCCTTGTCCGCCTCTCCCTTCTATCACCGTAGTATCTCAACCACATGGTCACTACTCAACGCGCGCTTTGCGATCCATTCAGGCCCAAGGCCAATTCAAATCCATCTCGCAGGTTGTCGAGATCGTGAAGACTAGTTTCAAGAATGTTGCCAACGATCGAAATGATGAGCCCGGGTCGGCTTTTAGAAGGACCGTATACTATGCGAACGCTGAATAATCAGCACGAGGACATCCACGGAATGATGGCTTCTTCGCTTCACCCTCCAACTGTGCCGGCTCCCCACTCTTACGAAATCACGTGGGGGAATGGGCCCCAGCCTTCGTCCATCAGCAAACAGAGAAGACAGAGGAGTGGCTGTTGTGTTGTGTTCGATATCAGCGTGCTGTGCGCGAAACACAAGCCGCATCAGCGTCAAGGGATGGCCTGATGTGATGATCCCCGCACGCATGTATTTCAGGCAAGCGAAAGAAGCCTAACTTGATCGCGTAGGAGCGATGCTCACGCCACCCATTGATGCGCCCGTCTCAGATTCGCCACCATCGCCGCAAATGGCCAACTCCGCCTCCAATCCATGCCGAGATAGTTGGGCAGTACCCATGCTTCTTCTATCGGATCTTCGTGCCGTTTTTTCGCATTCACAACCGTGCTAACCAATGGCCTCTCATCCCTGGTCACCGAGTACTGATCAAGGGCCTTGCTGCGGTGTGATATATTTGCCCGTCGCTCCACCGTCGATCTCCAGATTTTGTAGGCAAAGGAAAGTCGGAGACCATGTGCATTCTGAGTTGACTCGTTCGATCGGCAGAAAGCCCAAGTAACGCTCCGCGCACCAGCTCATTTCATATTCCTTCTCCAGGCACTTGTCAACTTCTGATCCGTCACTCGGAAGCTTGATCGCAGTCGCAGGTGGAAGATAATGATAAGGCATTGATCCCCCTTTTCGCGCTCGACCGAGGAGAACGCGGTTGAGTGCCTCCCTCTGACGTCGTCGCTCGGAATCTCGAACCGGGTCATAAACTTCGCGGGCACTTCTCAATCAGTGCGGTGCTTTCCGCATGTTCCGGGATGAATGAAGGGGTCGATGATAATGTGGGTTGGATGACACCGCTTTGCAGCGACGCGAGGTTTTCATACCAAGTTCCATTGCAGCTCGGCAAAAATAGATAGGTGATTCAAGAGGTCGCCAAACCATGCTCCAGCGAGATGGACCCTTCCTGTCGTTATCCATGGCCGGAAATGAGTACCACGACCCGTTCGATCATGTAGCCTGATTGGCAATAATTGATCGTCACCTGGAAGCACTGGAGTAAACTGCGACTTGTTCGCAATATCCCCGAGCCATGCGTGGACATCAATATCGTCCCCCCTGGTATGCCAAGTTTACGGTCGATTTCACGTGGGGGGTTCGTCCCTCGTGTGGCGTGCATTCAAAACACCTGTGTTGATCCGATTAGGTACACCGGACCCTCAAGTGCATCTTCCGAGTTTACAGAACGCCGGCGTCTCCGGCTCAACCTCTTTTCAAGTGCATGGTCCATTCGCCATCGCTTTCCCCGCATATAGTTACCATGTTTTTGCCCCTTTTTCTGTCCCGAAAATACCCTGTATCTGCAGTTTCGACCGCTCGCAGATTTGACAGACGTGCAGCAAGTACGAGACTCCGGAAGGGGCGGAAGACGAGCCACGGGCGCATTCAAGCTTGTACCAAGCGCGATATGAACTGACCTTCCATCCTATGCCAACAGAGCGTCAAACTCGTGGTCATCTATGAGAGACCGGGGGGAAATATCGTTTCTACAGCAAGGAAAGAAGCTGAGTAATAATCGATGGACTCGTCGAGTCAACTTCAAGGTTAAGCTCTCCGTGATGTGATACGACCAACGCGTCTCGTGCGCGCAGTACAAGGTAGTGATCGCATCCTACTAATAATTCAAATTATACGGAACAGGATACTTCTCGAACATCACGCTCGCCATGACACTCATGGCGCACGCCAACGACACCACACATCCACCCACCGTTCCATTCTTTGCGTGAAGGGTATGTCTATATCCCTGAAATCAAAGGTCCGGTGATATGACCCATACAGCACTGCCAAAACCTTTGTGGCATTCTTTGGCACTCGGGAGACTTGTGCTCTCCCGCATGCATCCGACGGCGTATCCCGGATCTTCGAGAGTGCCGGTGAACGCCGTCGTCTCATCCCCTGGTTTCTCTTCTTCACTGTTCAACTTTCGTTCGCCGTCGCTTTCCGACGTCAAAGATCGTGCATTTACGAAATGATTCTCTCCCGAAAACTCGGCATAACCACAATCTCAATTTCGGTCCCGTTTGTGGTGAACGCCCGAGCCTGCGAAAGCGCGGCAGACATCAGGGGGGAGATCGTGTGATCGTCTCCGACGGACTGGCGTGAAGTGTTCTTTCTAGAGTCTACAGCAAGGAAGGAGGCTGAGCTGAGCAGGATCCAGTGGTAGCCCTTCAACGGACCCGTCAAATCCTCAGGGTCCATCCAGAATGTGATACGGCCAACACGACCCATACTCACGGGTATGAATGGCTGAATTTGGGTACTGTATCCTAGATCAGTCAAATCGTACGAAACCGATCATTTTTCGAACATCACACTCTTCATGATCATGTGGTACATGCCAACGACGCCGTGCATTCACTCACCGCTCCATTCTTTGCGCGAGGGGCATGTTTATATCCTATCAAGGGTCGCTTTATTTCATTGATGGATGGGGATAGGATATCTCATACAGCATAGCCAGAACCCTTGTGGCGTTCTTTGACCGTTTGGGAGACTGTCCTTCACCATGCATCCGTGTGGCGACCGCCGTCGTCTCATTCCCTGTTTCTGTGTTCATTTTTTCGCCGTCTATTCGCCGTCGCTTTCCAACGTGCAAGGTGCATCCACCACGTTTTTATTTTCCCAGAGTGTCGTTTCTGTCGACTCGGATGCTCACCACGAGCGGTGCCGAAGTCGAGGCTATGGATATGACGAGGACCCGGGAGGGGATGAGAACCGTTCAAACGTGTGCTGACTCTGATATGAACTGTACCCCCAATTCCATATGAACCGACCGTAACACTCGTGGTCATCTCCGGGGGACTGGCGGGACATACTGCTATTTCCACAGCAAGGAAGGAAGCATCGGAGTAGAGCCCTTTGGCAGACTCGTCAAGTCCTCAAGGGTCCACCTATGATGTGGTACGACCAACGCGTCTGGCGCGCAGCGCAAGGTGGTGATGGAGGCACCGCATCCTGGATCATCCGAATTATCCAGAACAGGACGCTTCTCGAAGCATCACGCTCACCAAGGCACATATGGCACACGCCAACGATGCCGTGCATCCACCCCTGCACCGCTCCATGCTTTGTGCGGGGATCATGTCTATCCCTGACATCAAGGACCCACATTATTTCATTGATGGATGGGGGGGGACATAATAGCTCAACAGCACAGCCGAAACCTCGGCGACGTTCTATGGCATTCGGACGCGTGTCCTCGCTGTGTACCATTCGAGGGTGCCGGCGAACGCCGTGGTCTCATTTCCTGGCTTTCTTATCTTCACTGTCGAGTCGCCGTCGTTTTGCAACGTAAGAGATGGCGTGCGAACCACGTTTCTTGCGGACACTTGTCATAACCACACTCTTAGTTTCGGTGCCGCTCGTGGCAAACGTCCGAGCTTGCAGAAGCAGGACAGGCACGAAAGTCCGGAGACGGCCGCATTCAAGCTTGCACCGACTCCGATATGATCCCCTATGCCAACGAGCGTAAACCGCGTGGTCATCTCCGAGGGACTGGCGGGAAATACTGTCTCTACAGCAAGCAAGGAATCTAAGCAGCGCAAGACAGCGGGCTCCAATGGTCAGCATCACGGTCCATCCGTGATGCGAGCGTCCTATCATCGACGCATAAGTGCTGATTTGGACGTTGTGTCCTAGATCATCAAATTAGACGGAACCGGACGCTGTTCGGACGTGACACTCACCTTCCTCGTGGTACACGCCAACGGCCCCCGCCCACCCCTCCATTCCATGTGAGAGACGTGTCGACATCCCGGAAATCACAGGGTCCACTTTCATGCATGGGCGATGAGTCTGGAACTGCGGCCTATTAGATCGCTTTTTACGAAACAGCACGCTTCCAAAGCATCAACTCTCGTTGCGCACGCCGTATGCCCTTCGACCACTCCATTTCTTACGCGAGAGAGACGTGTTCGTACCTGAAGCCAAGAGGGCCCGTTTTCATTGATGGAGAGTGATATGATTATTCATGAACGAGATAAGCACAGCCAGAACCTTGGTGGCGTTCGCCCACCTGGCTAGTATGGGCCATCAACCAACGAATGGGCTGCCCTATCCTGGGCTCAGGGCGGAGGAGGCCTATCATCGCTGTACGGGGACCCGATCACCCCAACGGCGATCGATAGCACCACGTCACCCTTCCTTCCGAACGAAAAAAAAAAAAAAAAAGTGGACGTTGGAGCTATCACGATCGCATCATATCATGATTACATCCACGCGCGTACCGTACATACAGCGCGGGCACCAAACATTACCGAAGCAGGCTATGCGCCTTGGTCGTGATCTGTGCCAACTGCCTGGCAAGAACACGCAATGATGCTCCATGCTTCGGAGGCCTTCGCACCGCGCGGACGGCGACGTTTGTTCGTGTTACTGCGATCCACGCCAACGAGTGGAGTCATATGCTGTACGATGCACGGACGTGCCCTCAGTCCGCAGAAATGCGATAACTCGCGCTGGTGGAATCGCGACCCTGCCGCTTCTGCAAGGTGCTCTCAGCGTGGCCTTCATGATCCGCGCATCAATCTTGACAGTATGTGATGTTAATCCAGAAAAAGCAATGTGTTCATTGCACCGCCGTATTCGCCATGATATCGTACAACTCCAGATGCCCGCTTGCCAGGAGGAGTATGTACGTGAGGCCTTTCATGCTTCGCGAGCGCTCCTCGTGGCTCCCTCATGGACCAGGGATGCCCCGTTTTCCGTTTGCGATCAGCTCGCGGAAGAAGCCTTGATGCGAGAAGCAAACCTTGTCCGTTAATGTAAGACTCGGTTCAACACGGTGCACAACGCCCTGCGTTTCACGACCAAAAAGTATGCCATGTTCTCGAGCGCACATGAAAAAACGGAACGGATCAGGACACGCCACCTAAGCTAGCTAGTTTGCCTCGGCTTTCATCACCAAAAAGGGAAGAGGGGAAAAAAACAAGCATAAGTCACCGCTTGACACGCGAAAAAGACAACGAAAACAAAAACACACTCACCCTCACCTCCTCCCCCGTCTTGCGAATCCACACCGCCGGCCGCTCCGCAGACTTGGCGCCCTCTTCACCATCGTCCCACGTATAGCTCACCCCAACCGCGAGACGCGTTCCGTCGCAGTTGAACGAGACCGACGGGATCGCCGCCGTATATTTGGGGTACTGCCGCAGCCGTTTCTTGACCTTGTGATCCCAGATAGAAACCGTGCCGTCGGACCCTGCGGACGCAAACGTGTTGTACCTATGCCAGTCGATCGACGTCAGAACGCTGTCAGGAGAGAGCACGGAGAGGGGACTGGGACTGGGACTCACACGGGGTGGAACGCGAGCGCGTTGACGGGCCAGACGTGGTCCACGTCCTCGATCGTCTGACGATGGCACTTGAACGCATACTTTTTGTCTTGCGCTTCTGGGCTCGGATCAAAGTACTCGACGCCAATCCGGCCTTCGACAGACCCAATGGCGTACCCTGCAACGACGACGCAACAGGATGCACCATGAGATATTCCGCGGCGACCCCGACAGAAGACTGACCTTGCCCGTCCGCCATACACGCCAAACTCCGCGTCATAAATTTCAGACTGCTCTCCCTCGTTTGCGCAGGCTCCCCCATATTGCGCACGTCATAGATATGAAACAGCCGACTGGCCATAGCCACGACGACCGTGTGGCCGACGACGTCCATGGCGTACACGCGCTCGGGCAACGCGTGCGACGACACCTCGGCCGTCTCCGCACGTGGGTCCCAGAAACGCAAGGTTTGATCCCAGGAGCCGGTAATGACGGTGTCTGTCGTGCGCGCGCATATCGTCAACGAACGATGGCGTGGTTAGCGAAATGGAAAAACAGATCAAGAGGGAAGAGAGAAACGTGTGCGCGTCGCAACGTGTTCGTTGTGCCTAGTCAGCGGACGACATTGAACGATCGAAAAAACGCCTCACGATGTTCGCGAGCATAGTTGATCGCAGCCACCGCGTTCTCATGTTGGCCCAGATAAGTGACCTTTTCCGCCGTTAAGTCGAGTCTGAGGGATCCAGCGTTCGACATATCACATCGGCGAGGATGATCAAGCGTCCCGGTCAACATCCGTTGTCAGAGATGAAAATGTAAAGACGACGCACTCTCGTACGCCGTTATCCAACCCTCCACTATACGCATGCGTCGCGTCTCCAAACGTGCACGCCAGTACAGCAGCGCGATGATCGAATTTCGCCTTTTGTTCGTTGGTGGCGACATCGTAGAACCGAACTGTCTGTTCCAATCGACCACGCGGACAGGACACGACGTGGACACATGCACGGCCACGACCACAACCACGAAGACGAACACGTGAGAAAACGACATCATCCGCAGAAACTCACTGGGTGGGGCATACCGTGTCCCAAGAAGAGACCAAGAGCTGGTCTGGGTGTGTGGGCGAGAACCGCACTTGAGCGACGCTGTCAAATAGAGGCGACGACAGCTCGAAATGGTCTTTCGTGATGGTAGCGGTTAGACATGTACGCTCCCCTCGTCGCATAGACAATCCACTTGCCTGTCATAGTCGGTGATCGCCGTGACCGTTAGTGTGATAGGATGTGTGGGTGTACAGCACAAAGGACTCGGAGGTGAAATCGGAAATCCGCATGGCACATCTCACGTGACCGGAGTAATCAATCCCTGCATACCCACCGTTGCTCCAGCAACTTGTCGTGGGGACTCTTGAAAACCTCTGAACAGTGTTTTTTTCGCAGTTTGTTCCGTCCCCCTCCATGTCATGCCTTCGAACGCGTTATACGCATCTCACTCCAAAAGTCAAGACAAGCGAATATCTCATGATGACACAACGCCACCACCACTCCATAGTACTGGTCGCCAAAAGATATCTGCATTCTGCTGCGCAACTCTTTCAATACGTATGTGAGTACCGCAATAAAGCGAAATAAAGAAGTTACAACAACAGGGTATCTTTCGTGACAATGCCGGGGCAGATGTTGCGTCGTAGGTGAGAGCGTACGTGAAATCGTCAACTCGGGGCATAATCAAAAATGTTAAAGAAACGATGGAGGTTGGGGGGTGACGCACGATGATGTATCGAAATGCATGCACGAAGGTGGAGGTATCGGGGGGGAGTGGACGTCATCGGGAATGGGAAAAATGCGTAAAACAGGATGATGGTGCTATGCACATTGAAAATATCACTACAACTAATCCAACAATAGGCTTATCCACATTTTAAACCAAGGGGATTGGGGGAAAGCGCATATTTTTTCAAAAAAGATAAAAAGAACGGTAAGTGGCAGCAGCGCTGGGTATTCGTGGATGCAATGATTGGGTGGGCTGAAGGGTGTTATTACAGATCGAGTCCGTGATGTGCGCAGAAGAGTCCAGGAAGAAGCCAATGGACGCCAGCATACATTGGTGGGGAAGGCTCTAATATCCGTGGTGCGTCGCAAGCATGCTCTCGAAATTGAAGAGCTGCTCAAAGGTGTCTTGGCTCTGCGAATCGCCGGAGTATTGACTCGTTTCTATAACCATGGGGTCGTAAGGGCCTGGGTTGTATCCCATATGGAAGGCGCCCGATGGCATGGGCGTCAAGATCTCGTCGCCGCACCCGGGAATACCGAGCTGGACGGGAGGAATAGCGCTCATGTCGAATTCGTCGCCTGCCAGCATTTGACCCTGGCTACCCCAAGCACCGGCCGCATCCCACGGATAACCAAACTGAGCGTTGTCCAAGGGACCACCGCAGAATGACCCAGCAGACATCTGCGAACCTAGATCGTCGCACGGATAGGTGAGCATGCAGTTGACAGGCGAGAACGTGTCCGACGAGGGGGACGATGGCCCGGATCCTGAGCTGACCGAGGACTGTGGCGAACCCATGTGGTGAATGGTGTGGTTCGTCGACATGTCGCTCGATATCGACAGCGGGTGCAGGTTTTCTGGGATTCCTTGGTAAAGACCACCGGCCTATCCAAATCGATGAGGGAACAGTCCGTGGAAAGGGAGCGATCGAGGGGACTTACGTTGACGCTCGGGAATAGATCCGAAGGAGCATATTGCTGCTGAGGCAGAGCAGTACTCGAAGCCACGAAATCGAACTGGGAAGACGAACTTGATCCGTGATCCGGATGCGATGCTCTCCGGTTGATCATCGGTACCATTGATGGTGACGTAGGGCAAGAAGGCATGTATACCGACGGAATCTGAATCGTCTGGCATGGCGGGGGCGTAGGAGCCGAGGACGAGCGACTGTGATTCTTCCCGACCGCAGGTGCGCAGAGGGGAAGAACGAAGGAGATGCTGGTTTCCGAATCTTCTTCGCCACGCTTCCCCTTCTTTCCTTTGCGATCCTTGGTCCGCTGGGGGCGATAGACGTAGTTGGGATAGAGTTGTTCGTGCTCCTTCTTCTTTACCTTTGCGAGCTCCTCCCAGTAGAAACGTTCTTCGGGAGAGAGGGCCTTCCATTGTTGGCTGATAGTTTTGGACAGGTCAGCCTGGCGCTGCTTCTTGGCTGGGCCGTCGAGTGCTGCTGCCTCGTCCTGTGCCGCCTGGCGGTCTTCGCAGCACTTTCTGCGGAAGAGGATGAACGCATTCTCTGGGCGCTTGATGTAATCCTCGTCGCCCTTTTTGGGTCTGCGCTCGATATCGCTGCAAATGGACGACTTGCGCCGTTTCTGCGGCGATGAAGGCGATGCGGGGAACGTGGATGTCGATGTCGTGGATGGCGTTGTGGAGAAGACGGATGCGGATGAGGAGGTGGTTTCCGAGGCAGAGAGAGGAGAGAGAGTGCGAACGAGCGTGGTCTGTAAGGGACTGAGCGTGAGCTTCCGGAGATCTGGCTCAAAGGGCGAAAGTGGAGACGGGTAAGGACAGGTTTCGGTTTGGTTGAAAGGGAAGGCGATGGCGCGCGGCGTCGGAGAAGCGATGGCCAGGGATGGCGTTTGGATGGTGTCCGTAATCACCTCAAGTGCTACGGGAGGGTGAGCGGGAGGAAACGGAAGGGCCAAGGGACTTACATTGGGGCTGGGTATCGCGAGTGCGAAGAGCAGGCATGATTGTTCGTGATGAACAATGCTGCTGGGTGAGCAAACTCGTTCGAGGGAAGATGATGGGAGAGGGGAAGGAGATATTGATTGGGTAGGGCCGAATAATAGGTTTCGCTAGGCGGGAACGAGGCTGCTTAGGGATGTCGTTGCTTCACAAGCGCGAACGGCAGAACAATTGGGTGAGTGGGGCACAAAAAGCAAAAGACAATACGGACTACTCGTTATATACTCTCGTTCGAAATGGAGGACGAGATTGCGTTGAACCTAAACCTTGTAAGGGGAAGACGGCAGGGGCATCTGTCCGGATTTGGAGGGAAGACCCGGATTGGTGAGACAATGAAGGAGGACGCTTATCAAATCATCACCCGTGCTTTGTCGCATGAGACCCAATTTCGCGTCCATTTCGTGTACAAATAACGGACAAACAATCATTCTTATTGTCTTTTTCGCCTTCCTCGGCCGGGTAATTTTCCCAAGATATCATATCCCATTTTCGTTAAAAATCCCGTATTTTTCCCTCCTCCTTATCTGCAAATTCGGATCGTGACTCGATAGCCTTTGACACACGTAAGCGCCTCCTCCTCCTCTTCCCGCGGCACCACGTCCGTCTGGTCTCCGCCGACGGCCCCGTCTCTTTGCATCCGCCATTCAACCTGCCTCTTTTGGCATCCGAGACCCGACTGGCCGTCGACGATAACGAGGCCCTCTCCTTGCTGGCGTGATTTACCTTTACGACCATTGTCCCTCCTCCCCGGACATGACTGAACAATGGGTTTCACATCTGAATCGACGTCATCAGCGTTGCGGACGCACAGCACCCCTGCTCCATCCAGCCTGCTGAGATGCTCGCTCAACCTCGCTTAGCCGAGGGGGTGTGACTTCATTTCAACCTTCCCCGTTGGTCATTGGAAGACAAAACGCACAGCTCGTCGTTTGCTCAGGAATATCATCATGAACCTACCGGTATCGCCACCAGGCGCGGATGCTGGGGCGAAGTCCCGACCCCCGCCCCTTCCCCTTCCCCGGCTTCTACCCGAATCCCCTTTGGATGATCCCCATCAGTCGACGTTTACGACCGCGGACTCTTCCTCACTTCCAAGCTATCGTCCCGCCCTCTAGTCTCTCTTCCTCTCTAGCTCTCAAAGTATGTATATATATATGTATATATTCGTGACGTGCAACATGGAAGAGAACAGACGCAAAGTTTTAGCGGTGACAAGTCGTGGTACTGACACTCGCTCGATGTCGTAAATATCGTTTAAAAAAGAAATGGAAAGGAAACTGCATGCTCAGGAAGACCCAACCCTGCGCGCAGCTCTACGATGGATGGTGCGATGGATCCCCACCCCATGCTTCAATTGCATACGCTGCCATCCGTGTTCCGTGTTCCGGGTGCTCTCCTTCTCCTTCTCCACAGCATATCACTGTTCGGAACACGCTCCGCCCACGCACAAAGTCTAAATGTGCGTCATCCCCGTCCCTTTTTTTGATCGCGACATCGGCGCGACGACAATACCCCCGTCTTTGCTTGGTAACCACGGACTGCCAAACGGATCGGATTCACGTCGTCGAGCGAATGGAAAACTTGGCGCGCACCTCAAAGCCGGAGAACCTGTGTTGCGCCTCCATGACCGGTACATCCCGCCTATTGAGCAAGCCAATCATTCAATCGTCGTTGAAAAGGTATCGCACGAACTTTCATCGATCCAACCCTTTGTTCACAGCACCGTCCGGGATGAAACGCGATCAAAAAGTATTGTTCATATTCGTGCACAGCACTCGCACATGCCATCTCACCCCCGCATCCACACTTCCCCAAGACCCGGAGGATCATCCCTACATCACTATCGGACATCCAACTGGGGAAACGGAGAACGGGTCTTTCCAGCCGGCGCGGTCGTACATGAAACATACATCATACGTCACCGTTTGATGCAGCTGCGTCGCTCAGCGTTCTGTGTAAACAGGGGTACACCACCCTGACAGAGCCACGCCTCGCTCGGAACAACAACGTTTGTCAATCAAGCGTCGCTTGAAACGCACAGCGAGGACGATCAGCCGTTGGAAGGCCTGGGAGCACTCACTGGAGGGAGAGAACGTCGAACCACCCTGTGGTCTAGACCATCACCGAACCCTTCCTTCGGGCTGCCGATTTCTCGTATATCAAGTCCGCGAGACCGAGAAGCATAACGAAAACCCGACGCATCGGTGATAAAAGACTAGCGCTGATGCGAGGCAGTGGGCAAGCCCTATTTTTGCACGAGGTGTAACCATCCATGGAAAGTATGGGGAGGCAGGGGGAATGGGGATCCGATATCATGTATCCGGTATCAAGTGTGCGCATAATCGCCGTGCCACGAGGACAGCGGCAGCCTCGCCAGCCAGCGAGGTTCCGTCGAACGAGGAGGAACCCATGTCAGGTGACGTGGCGGAGTGTGTCGAATGCACATGCCTGGGTAGTCCTGCAATGCGGAAACAACGAGGCGACAGCCTGAGTACGCATCAACACGTTCCTCGTCGGCCTCGGGAATTCCTCGGATGAGCGCCGCATTAAAATAATAACAATAATAATGACCAAAAATAAGGTAGCTGGTCGCTCCCTTGCCAAAAGCTTGGGGGTGGAAGGAAGGAAGGGGGGACGAGGAGGAGGGAAAGCGGTTTACTCGCACCAGGCGGAGTCGTCCGACACGTGGGACTCTATGCATCTGAACTGGTCCCCATATCCCGTATCTGCGACGGCTTTCCAGTCACTGATCATGATCGTGGTCATGCGTTCTCGTTCCCTTTCCCTGGTCAGGTCCCTCAAGGCCCCAGGGTCCTGGCTTCAAACCATCCGGCGTGAGTAGACGTCATAGGCTATATCGTGAGTCACCGCTTTGGCTGGTGCCATGTGGGACCGGGTCATACGAGAACAATATCAGTGGGGAAGCAGAGCTGGAGATGCGGCGCCCCCCTTCCTCCCCCACCCCACATCGGCGAAGCACGAGGGACGATCGTGATGGCATGACGCATGAAGCAATGACACGACTCACCTTGTCCACACGATGGCAATGGGGGGCATGGGGGGTGTTGGGTATTGGCCCAGCGTTGGCGTTCGCTCCCTAGACCATTGGCCATTGGCCGTCCGGCGATAACGCGTCTATTTGCGCGACCACGCATCCCATCTTGGACGAGGAGTCAAACGTGCACCGCCTCGTGTCGGCAGACCTCCCCTGCCATCGTGGGCAGCTCCGTCCCGACAGTGTGGATATGGGAAGGACGGGAAATTTGGGGATCGAATGGGAGGGTGATGGGGTGCGTGCGTAGTCCGCGTGTGCGGTGGGGTGAAAGGGGGGTTATACGCTACGAAAGAGGCAAGTACAAGGGGGGAACCCGGGGAGGTCTCAACTGGGATGTCGAGCACACGTGGTTCGGGCGATTAAATCCCGCACGTAACACCCCCCCGAAAAGTCCGTGGTGGCGCGACTTCTCGTACGACGACGGCGAGAAGATGTTCCGATGTCAGTGTTTCACGATATTGCCAACTTGATTGCCCGTCGTATGATACGATGGTATCTGTATCCAGAACTCGTACAAGACCCAATGATGTCAAGAGATGAGAATAGAATGACTGATCGGACCTGGCGGCATCGAAGTGATGACTGAAAAAAGACAGTTAGATAAGACTATGTTGCGGGAAAGACATGACTCCGTTCCGTGGGTATACTCCGAGGAACGACGTCCTCTGCTTATAATCACACTACGCTGGCATCACGCCATCGGCATATCCTATCACAGCATCATGTATCATGACATTTCATGTGTGATCCGTAAAGACGGATCGTCGACACCAGAACCAGCGAACAATAGTGTGATAGATGATATACCAATGTATGACTCTTGACCGTAGCAATCCCGAACGCCTGAAAACGGATCGTCAAAAGACCCAGAACGAGCGAACAATGGGGCCCATGTGAGCTATCAGCGCGAGAAACGAAAAACGTAGGAAAGTAGGAACGCAGAAAACGGTCCTCTTTCCACCCGTGCCTGTATGGGACGAATGGCACGTGATTATGTAAAGGTCGCTGGTCGGGTCATGACTGGCTCTTCGAAAGCCGGAAGCAGCCGCTCCATCTCCCACAACGAGCCATTGGAAGTGCGATCGAAACTCGACTGCGAAACGTGTTCAGGGTTGGCAACAGGGAGATGAATGAATGCATGGGTGGGGCTTCGAAAGTGATGTGACTCGACGCAGATATCGATATTCATATCCACATCTTATCCTTATCAGCTCCACTTATATTCATATGTATACTACCATTCACAGACGAGTCATTCAAGGCAAGACTTCGTCGGACGTCAAGGAAGTCTTGGGGGAAGCGATTTGTGATAATGACGAAATTGGTTAGCGGCTTGCATGTCTGAACCGACCATGTGTGTTCCGTCGTATTGGTATCCAGAAATATCAACTGCAAGACAAATGAATGACTCCATGGATCCAGGATGAGGGAGAGCTTTCGCGCTCGGAGCGGAACAACATTGGCAAAATGAACGCATTACCCACGTGATACCAATGTGAGAAAAGTAACGAAATGAAAACGGGATCGACTCACGGCCGAAATGGATCCTACCACGTAGAGCTCAAAGTCCGGTCCTGACCATGCTTGGCTACACATTCCGCCAGTCACATCAGGGGCGTGATCTGAGATCAGTGGCGGTCGGTGTGAACGAATCAGAGTCACGCTTGTGATGGATGGTCACAATGATGGAGGCAGTCATGCGGCTTACGGCTACAGAATGCGTTCGCAATGAACGTCGTCGAGTCATCCAGTTCGGAAATTCAGTTGCGATAGGAATGTAGAGCGATATGCGACCTCTCCGTCCATGGAAACCGCTACTATATCCCTATACAGCGGACAATGCAAGATTTGAGCACATAGATTCAAAAGGGACGCAGCGCAGAACCCACGCAGAAGTTGTCGGATAACTTGGGCCGCATGGAGACGAAGGGCGTGACGCGTTGCATCTATCGCAAGTGCCAATTGTCTCCCAGTTCCATAGGGAGCGGCGACATCTTTGCACTAGAATACGCTCGGACAATACGGATCCAGGTCCGCAGTGATGGGACTCCGGAGTCTGGATACGTGGAAACACGGGCGAGAAATTAGAATCAGGCGCACCTGAGAGTGATATGGCGAAGGGAGCTCAATCTCGCCAGGGGAGCCGCCGACTGCCATAGAATGCAGGTTCAATCTTCCCTTCTTGTCGTTCCGTCGCTCCATCGCACGGCATTAGACACCGCTAGCGTCGCGATTTATGAAAGCTTGAGTGAAATCGACTCCTACCCGTGATCCGGCCGACCTTTTTCCTCCCCTCGGGCTTTGGACCGATCATACGTCAAACGTGATGGATCATTGGCGGACGAGGGGCTGGCGGTGGTCCAAGGTTTAATTGCACTTGCAGCATAGGGCATGATATGGAGAAGCTTTGCACTCCGCAGGACCTAGAAGGCCCCGTCAACGAACAAACGGAAGGTTCAATCTGACAGGCACTACAACTTATTTGCGCATGGATTCCTAGAAAGTCAGTCTGAAGGAAGGTGATGATGAGCGCTGGCAAGCTCCATCGATGACTAAGCGTGGCCCCCCGTGACCATCAAAGGCGTAGTTACAAGGGGTCGCCTGTCTCCTCGTCCTCTGCGCTTCATAGGGTTTGATCTCTCGCCTCCTTTTTATTCAGCAAGCTCTAGAACGCGCTCGAGGCACAGCCCAACCAACGGGGGACCATTCAGCTCTCGGGTCGGGTCATGCATGGCTCCCAGACGAGACTGGTTAGGACGTTTCGGCTTCCGAATCCTCGACTAACTCGAGTTCCTGTGTACGACGAAGCGACTGCGCACACGGTCGCTGGCATCGTACGACCGAGTTCTGGAATGGATCGAAGCGCATGCGCCACATAGAGAGCCCTGGCGGTGCGTAATTCGTTTGGTTTCTCGCCCCCAACAAATTGACAAGGAAGCCTTCGCCTCATTTACTACAAGTATGGTGGCCAATGTTAATGAATACGGAATGCTTCCCGCCGACCGTCGGCTCTGCTTAGTCAGCATTCGGGACGCCCGTACATTCCTTTTGGCAAGTCCAACACACGCCGCTCAACGTTACACGTGTAACGTCAACGACGGCTCTGAGAACACTCATTTCTGTTGGCACCAATGGCGAATACAACGCTTCTTCTGACGGCAAGCTCGTGAGATGATGCCGCCTATCGAACGCTATTCGTGACGGTGTCTATGCCGCATACATTGGTACGGTCACCATTTTTTTCTCACTCTTAGCATTACACTGTCGCCGCTCGAAATGTCGCTGTTCCACATGCTCCACGACCACAGCCCCAATATGAAACGGTGGCCCCTGGACCAAGCTTCTGGACACTTTCGGACCTTTGGATGGTAGATGAAAGAGATTCATATTCTCTCATTCGATGGGGATGTGGTAGTTATTTCGCTGACTCCATGTCTTCGCCATTCGAAAGTCTTCTGTCCGCTTGCAAAAATGTCGTATTACTACCACATTATATAAGCACAGCGCAACCTCCTCGGAAATGACTTCATGACACTTACCCGCCGTCGTTGTCCACATCGATGTCAAGTCGTCTCCCATTAATCACATGTATGATCAATCCAATTACTTCCGCGGGGGGTAGGGACGAGTCAGGCCTGTCAATTTGACGCAAAATCCACCAAAAATCCGCTTTCCAGGAGAAACGTTAAAACGCCATGTAAGCGAATCCATATGGTTCCACACCGATAGTTCGGACAATTACCGGGGGTTCGATCTGATAACGGGTTCGCCGGATCTATATGTCATCGTACCACTGTGTCGGTTCGTTATCACCATAACGGTGGCCCGTCGGCGCCCGCTGACCATATTCGGAACAAGGACAGGACGAGGGCTGATGGGAATTTATCCATTTTATCGTCGAGGAAGATGATTGGATCCTGAAAGTCTTCGAGGAGCTAAACTTTGTTGGGACCCACATTACGATGTCCCCCTAAATATTTCCAGAACGACTGCGCTGTTTGATGGTCGTCAGGCGATCGAAATGAAAGCAGCGCTCGGTGGTGGTAACTCAGTGGCTTACCGATGGCGACCAACAGGTCAGAAGAACTTGACTCGAAATAGGATGTCAGGGAGAGGTGCTCTGCCCCGACTCATCAGACCCTCTGCGATCAGGTGGAGGCGTATCGTTGGTGTTTATGCGGAGGTATTGTGCAGTTCAAACTTAATGCTATCGCATCAAGGGCTAGGTGGTCTCGAGCGAGGACCTGAAAGAAGCCATAGATGGCGCAAATTCGCATCAGCGGGTCAACGTGCGTATCTCCAACAGACCAAGAATGTTGATGCTGACCTAGCTGTTTGGGGATACAGCGGCGATGTTCACGATATTTCTGGGTATCTGTCGGCAACTGCAGAGCTGAAGAGCCAGCGTCATCTGGGTACTAGAACTCGAAGTGTGACATCGAGCCACAGTGGATGGCAGTAAAAACTTATAGACCAGCAACGTTGTGGCACAAGTGGAATTACATCAGCCATGAGGCAAGCGCGAGGTGGGTTCAAGCCGACTTCACTCTTCCAACCTGCAAGGTAAGTTTTCGTGCCAGAGCTTGCAAAAAGTTGGCGCATTCTGACGAGCTAGAGTACGCAGGGATTCTTTTCATGAAGGTGAAACGCCGTCGATCAACTTCGCCTCTACTACCACGAGGCACGGCAGCTCAGACTGATGGCGACGCAAACACGAACGCCAACAGTTCGGACGGATTGTCTACGCACGCCTCAAAGAAGTTGAAGTTGCTCGCGCATCATACTCTCCGTTCGCCGTTCGCAAACTTTCCTCATCCATCGACAGAGGACGCACGGACCGTCTATGCGCTACTTGCGTCACACACGCCGGGAGGAGCTCCCGTTCATCACGTATCATCTTCATCGGACTCAAACTCTGCGACGACGTGTGGACACGCGTCTAACGTCATCGACGCGCTCATCGGCACAGTTCTCTCCCAGAACACCTCGTCTGCGAACAGTACCGCCGCCAAGTTGTCCCTGGACGCTGCCTTTGGCCAGGGCGAACCTGGGTTCGAGAAGATGGCGCACGCGAACAGAGCGACGATCGTCGATGCGATCCGCTCAGGTGGTCTCGCGAATCGCAAGGCCAAGATTATCCAGAACGC
>JBBPLP010000503.1:0-19126 GCA_038089875.1 Fistulinella prunicolor
CTCGGATCCATCCGTTGTGGTGACAAGCGGAGCTTAGGGAGTCACTCATGATCAGTGGAGTTTCCACTTTCTGTTTTCCGCTTCTGGTCACGTGAAAGTCGTGTCACTAGATTAACGGGACCATCGTCATACCTTTGGCGGAAATTTCCCCTGCTCGGGCCGTCACGCGTCATAGCCCTCCTGTGCACATGCCCTAAAGGTCATTTGGTCGCCAATTGCTGTTGTCATTCAACAGCCCCTCTGGGCACACCTGGACTGGGTGATGCTCATCGTTGAATCCATTAAATGGTCAATTAACAAGTGCAAGACATACATGCACAAATTACAAGAGAAAGAAACATCCCCTTCCTACCCAATGTACAGTAATCAGACTGGTGAGCACCTAGGGAAACATACAGTGGCATGAATGTAGATGATTATGTCTTCAGTAGATGGATGTATGGGGCATGTTTTTTGTTGGTTGGTAGGCTGTCACATCATTCCTGGCTAAACAACCATGACATGCCCTGCTTTTCAACAGGGCATTTCACAATGTTGTGCTGAAATGGACTTTCAGGGTGGCCATTTTTATAGTGCACTATCAACCAAAGGAAGGTCTTCAATATCTGATGATTGAACACATCTGCAGCAGCACCTGGATGTTGGGCAACAAACACAACTTGGTTATATGGAGTCATCCTCCTCCAAGTGCCTTCTTTGATATTTCCCAACACACCCAATAAAATGGAGGAAATATTGTGTGGATTTGATATAATGAACAGAGCAGGGGTGGAAAAGTGTCTAATAAGTGCACAGACTTCATTGTGGTGGCACAGTTTGTATCCTGAACTTCCAGGGATATTCTTAGTGACAATCCCTAACTGATGCAGCAGTTGCAGCATGTGGAGCTCTTTGCCCATTGTGGAACGAACACCCAGTTCAGTCACCCACTTATTTGTGATGTCAGTCATATCAGGTGCAGCCTTTTTGAGTTCTATAATCAACTCCTGTTGGACGCTCTGCTTTACAGCAAATGTAGTCACCACATGCTTTTGCAACATATTCCAGAACACAAATGCAAAGTTGGGGTTGTGTGCAAAAGGGGAGTTATGCCTCATCAGAAGCACCTTTAATTGTATCTCAAACAATCAATTGGGACTGCATCTGAGCCAGATGATTGAACCCTCCAATCCCCCATGGATCCAGGTGTGGAAAAAGATAAGTCATCATCCTAGGCAAGGAATTGCTGACATACACCAAACCTGCATACAAATGTATGAACCATCCATGATCAAGTGCATGAGCCATTGCACTTGCTTTCATTTCCTCCCTGCTTTGCATAGAATGATCTCCAGATGTATACACCATGCTGTCCATAACAAGATCTTCACAAACATGCTCCCAATCTCGAGCCTCACCATCCTCCACTGAGTCATTCCAGTAATCAATCTGCAATGCACACAGTATATCCTCCCTCGGAGAATTCCCAGTTCCAGCATACAAGTTCTCAAGGTTTGCACAACTGGGGCAAACACGGGGTTGGACTGGAGATGGTTCAGTGGAGGGGTAGATAGAGCTATTGGGCAGGCAGTTAGACTGTAGGAGCAGTGACAGTCGCGTTGATGAGGTGGGCACCTCAGTTGGGCGGGAACACATCGGTTTGGCTATAAATGAGTCGGATGAGTCGGCCCCGTAGCGGAGGAGACCGAGAGAGGGGGGCGGGAACCAAACACAGAGACAACATCTGATGTAAGCGCGGTCACGTGGGGGAAGGTTGCGAGGGGGACCACCCCCCGATCATAAACCCGTACCTTACGGTCCAGGAATAATCATGTGCGGATACAAGTTTTACATCAAATAATAACATTAATGCAGGCGAAGAGATCCTGCAGTTCTTGTCGGCCCAGTCTCTCATTTGTTTTCAGATCTCGCGTCCCCATTGCGCAGATTGCTGACTGTGCATCAACCGGTCACCTAACCTGTTAACATTTTTATTTCACGTGCCATGTATCTTCCGACATCGGCAATTTGAAGTGTGCCTTGCAATGCCATGCTATATCCGCAACCCAGCCGCAGATCGCCACCAACCTAACCGTCGTGACTGTCCGAGCGGCGAGCGCTGAGCGACGGCGTGCCTGACTTCGCCGCCTTCCAGTACATAATGGTCCGATTAGTGCAGTACACTATAGATGTTCAAGATACATGATATGAACGTGAAAGAAATATCGTACACCGTCCTGGCAACTGGAGGTTTGGATGAAAAGGCAATGCAGCATTGCAGATAATGCCACTACTTTGCCTAGACATTCCATCCGCCCTCTGGGGTATCTCCCAGTCTCCCGCAAGCACAATGTCCAACATGCACACCAATCAAGACCACCCGCTGCTCACCCGTGACTGCCTTTGTGCGTCAAACTTTGATTTATAAATCTCCATCTGAATCGTACGGAGACGACATGTGACGGCGTCTTGTTCCCGTCCACGGAGATAGGTCTAGGCAGGCGGCGAGGCGGCAGCCGCGGGGCGAACATCTTTCTCAAGAAGATTTCCTTCTTCGTCTAATCAGAAATGCATATCGTTTAACACAACGCACGTCTCTCGATCTGAGCTATGGGCTTACCGTGTAAGGGGGGAACCTGCTCTTCAGAATCCAGTCGATCCTAAATTTCCGACCGCATAAGTGTAAGAGCACCACACGTCTTTCATGCTTACCACGAAGGAGAATCAAGCGAAGATCTCTGGTGAGTGAACAGATCAAAAGTGTACTTGTGTGTTTGATAACCATCTGGGATATCTGGTTCAAGTCGTATCAAGGTAGTCGTCAAAGTGGGTACTCACGCCCACTTGGACCGACGCCACCAAACGGGAGACCATCAGCTGCGAAAGCGATTTGGTCATATTGCACATGGTCATCGAGGAAACTAATACTCACCTGCACAATGGACTAGCGTATCGTTGGCAACAGCTGCACCACTCAGTGTGTTGTCGAAAACTAGAGTATCCACAGTCAAATAGACATCACGTCAAGCTGACCAGAGCATTTACTTTTGTTTTTGAAGTTTGAGTCTTGTGAAAAGACATAGAGCGCGAGTGGGTGGTCCCTATAGACATGTTCGTGACGATGTCCATATACAACTAAATAAGACGCACCGATCATTCATGAACTCAATGGCTTCATCAACATTTTTCACGGGTACTATAGGAAGGAGGGGACCGAACAGCTGTCTGTACCATAGCGTTAGAACTTCATCGCTGTCTAGAAAGGATTGACCAAACTGGCTCATTAACGAGTCATCGCCCTTCACACCTTTGATGACCGTGGGTGCAATGAACAACCTGGACTCGTCGGTCTCCCCGCCAAACGCGATCGTTCCAGATGTCTCGTCCAGCAGACCTTTGAGGCGATCAAAGTGTGGCTTGCTCACAATATGACCGAGGTCAGGAGATTTGACGGCGCCATCCGGATAGAACTCGTCGTGTCTATCAAAGACAGGTCATAAGCGTTAAAAGCTGCGAGATATGATACCAAGAACGAACGCGTCTTTCAGCGCCTGGACAACCGCGTCTTCAGCACTTTCCTCGACGAGAATATAGTCTGGCGCGGCACAGCTCTGCCCCGCGATCACGCACTTGCCCCACAGGACACGTTTCGCTGCTGTTTTGAGGTCACATTTAGGATCAATAACGGCGGGTGACTTGCCGCCGAGCTGAAAGACGGTCATAAGTCATTCCAACACGTGTATACTCCCTCGACTTACTTCGAGACTGACGGGCGACAGCGTCTTGGCAGCTGCGGCACACACAACCCTTGCATCATGCCCATTTCCGGTGTACAAAACTATCATCGCGCCCATGACGTCAGTTCAAATTTCTGAAAAGACATGCGCTCAAAATACGCACTATGGGCCCAGGGGAGTTCTAGAAGCTATGGGTCGCCGGGTCAGTTAATCATATGCCAGGCGTTTCAGGTGAAATTCATTACCTTGGCCGTCTGAGGGGTGTCTCCCAGCACGACGCGTACGACGCCCGGATCCATGTACTTTGGGATAAGTTCGGCAATGAGACCGCTGGTCGCCGGTGACAGCTCGGACGGCTTGAGGACAAAACAGTTGCCCGCTGCAATAGCACCAGCCTAGCACAACATTAAATACCATGGTAAGAAAAATAGGAAAGGGTGGGCATACCATGGGGTTAAGCGCCAACCAGATCGGGAGGTTGAACAGGCCGATGGTAAGAATGACACCCTTGGGCTCCTTCCGGATGACAGGGCGGAAAGGCGTATAGTTGAAGTTGGACGGGGCCTTTTCCGTGCGTGCCCACTTGTCGACACGGTCATAGGCAATCATGCAGTCGCTGATGGTCATGTCGAGATCGAGGCTGTTACCAGTACGAGTCAAAGAGGATTATACATCGCGGACACAAGGACGTACAAGGTAGTCTCAAGGAACGGACGACCGAGATCTTCTGCACACGTCTTTTTGAAGTGGTTATAGTTATCCTTGATGAGATAGATGAGTTGGAGTATTTGCGTCTTGCGAGTCTCGATGGATTTGAGCTTCCCAGCTCTGAAGCTCTTGCGCAAGTCGTCATGAATCTAAGATGGAGACTCGGTACGACTCTCGATCACAAAAAGGAAGAACGTACCTGAGGAATTTCGTCGAGAGGTGTGTACTCTTGAGTTACTGACATGCCGAGGAGCAGAAGTCCGGGATGGTGATGCGTCTGGGGCGATTGCAAGTGTTGCAGCAGTGTTTTAAGACACCCTGACAGGGTGCGGATGTAATTCGCGTCCGATATTGCCTCGACAATTTGGGCAATATTATTTGTGGGTGTGGCAGACAACGCAGTACTACTGCGACCGTTCAACGAACTTGGAGTAGTCTCTAATCCAAGTCAAACGCATTCCTGAGCGAATCGGAAATATTGTCTTCAGATCTCCCGTGTGATACTCCCGAAGACATCCGTCATGTCCCTGCAATAACTGACTCGCAGGGGCCGTGCCTTCAAGTTGAAGTTGAATGGCTCCTCTCGGGATTAGGTGGAAGACAGGAATAGATGATCCTCGAGAATTCCGTCCACTTGAAGCGGTGTCTCAGGTACAAGTCGATTGAGCCGACGTCGCAGTATCCAGGAATTCAAGTCGTTGCGTCGCTGGACACCCCTGAACAGGGTGATTTCGATGCCCAAGTTGACAACAATCACCTGCTAAACTCATGGTAACCGAGCCAACCAGTGAAGCAGTTGTATCTGCAACAAAATATGCTAGTCTAGTAGCAATTAGAATACGATATAGAGATTAGCTTTTACTTCATGTCCGTTACTCATATCCCCACTGCAACCGCAAGCGTGCCAAAATTTGGTCACCGGAACAACGCACCTCGAGGCACCCAACGAGATCCCGGTGACCAGCCACCTCGCCCCGCCCCAAGCGGGCGTGAAGAGGCGATGCGCCTCTCAAGACCATATGCATACCGTCAACACCACAAAGGACTCTCCCTCATGCCGGCGTCACACTCCTCTCCATCGTCTTCTTCTCCGCCCACTCCATACACTGCCTCCTCACCAAAACGAACGCAGGCAACGCACTCTCCACTTCCTCCCACCTCTCCTGGTATGTATCCCCCTCGTCCAGATCCACGTCCATCCCGAGCGTGCTCAGACCCCATGCCGACTTGACCACCTCCAGGTCAGGACAGACATCGCTCAGGAACGCAGCGATCGTGATCGGATTCTGGATCGTCGACGTGACAAAGTTGGCAGCGATGCACGTCTCGCTCATCATCCCGCCACCGGGCCGCGTTTCCGGAATGCTGTTGGGTGGCTCGTCGATGAGGGAAAAGTCGATCGTGAGTGCGAACTCGGTGAGCAACATGCAGCGCGAGAGGAGCGTGATCAGGCCTTGGTGCGTCACGCGCGACGCGATCCCCCAACCCGATTTTGCGTTGAGGGAAAGTGTAGTCAAAATAGGCCAGCGTTTGGTCACCGTCATGATCGCGTCGTCGTCGAGCGCGATATCGCACGGCACGTCGAATTCAAACGACTGTATGCTGGGAAGTAGGAGGAGGGACTGGAACGTGGACAGGGTGACTTGCTGGTGTGGAATACCACGTAGTCGCTCGCCGGACGTGGTCAACGAGACTCGTGATAGCCCCTCGGACCCACATGCGGTGGCCAGAGTGAGGAAGAACAGACGCATCGCATCCGGGGGAGGCGTACTCGCCACGACAAACGACAAGTTGGTCGGCTTGAAGCGCATGTGTTCCAGGAGTGACGTCAGGGTCGAGAGCGTGTTGGCGTGTATCTTCAGCGAGCGAAGGGACGCGAACGCGGGCGGGATCACATGGGGCAACACTTTCTCCAGCTGGAAATCGACCTGGAGCTCCAGTGAGAGGTCGACCAAAAACGGGAGATGGGAGAGGTGGACGATCGCAGCTTCGTCGAGAGCGGGGCAGGTGAGCGATTTCAATGACTGCAGGTACAAGAGCGCCTCGGACAGGATCTTCTCTCCTTTGGCATCGAGGATGCTGGCGAACGGTTTATGCGAGGAAATGCAGAGAGTCTTCAATGACGGACAGACAGTACCGATGCAGGTGAGGATCGATACTTCGGGGGAGCGTAGTGTACAAAAAGACAACGTGAGGGAGACAAGAGAAGGCGTCAGCAGCAAACGCAAGAGCGATGCATACTTTTTGTTGGGTTTGTCCCAGCAGAGCAACTTCAAGTACGGGATTAGAGGGCCATAGGTCGGGGGATTAGAGAGTGCAAAGATAACATCCTCGCCCAGATTCGAGCAATGAAGTTCGGGTCCGACGGACTGATATAGGAATCGTACTCGAGAAGAGTATCGAAAGAATATTTCCCAGTCCCTTAGGGACATGGGTCGTTGGAACGTCTGTCCATCATCGGTCCGCAAGGTAGTAACGAGAGCATACGAGTGGACATACCATTCTCCTATCCATGGGTTCAATCTTCCATAGATCCCGAGGAAGACATCGTATCAAGTAGACAAAGGAATCCAAGGACGCCCACAAGACATCAAGAGCAACACATTGAAAGACGCGACAGGTGCGAGCTAGTTTGGCTAGTGTGTCTGTGCGCCTGTGATGGTCGTAGGCTTGACGGAAGATGGTGCGTTGCACCTCGACGATGGCCAAGCACCGATGCATCTGGTTCGGTCCAAACACGCAAAATCAGCTCAGCTCACCCAGTCCGACTCGAATCCATCATAATGGCAAAGAGCATAAAATCCATCATCGTACGCCTCGAACGCTACCATAAACTACACAAATGTATCATATCACCACCCCTCTCTCGAAAGCACAACTATTTACGCCATTTCTACATCTTGCGGCGCCGCGACCGCCTTAGGCTCTGAATCCACCGGCGCGTTCTTCCCGTCATCCGCCATGAAAACGTCCAATTCTTTGTCCAGCTCTTCTGCTGTCTTGGCTTTTGGGCGCGTCGATCGGCCAGCTTTTGGCCTCGGTGCTGCACCACCTCTTGCGGACCGGGGTGCTCTTGGGCGAATAGGGCCCGTGCTATGCGAGAGTAACATGACCATGTGTTACGGTTGCCCAAAGAGCAGTGGCACATACGACGTTGGCTGCTTCGAGTCTCCGCCGCTGACCAAGCGCTCAGCGAGAGAGGGCCGCTCGATCCTGTTCAGTAACGACGTAGTCGAAAGTCCAGGCAAACTTGCAGACCGCACACGTCGAGGTGGAGCAGTATCAAAGGCAATTTCCATGGGCTGTCCTGAAATCCCAGTCAATACCTCGAATTTGTCCGCCACATCTACAGAGCCCATGTTCCCAGCGTAGTGAGGAACACAAACCTTTTGCGAGTTTACCCTCAAATTCTTTCTTGGCGCGGGTTGCTTCCATAGCCTTCTCGTATGTGACGATGGCGACACCGGAGGAGCGACCGCTGCGATCGTACTTTAAAAGTAAAAGGTGATTTCTCAGGTTCAGCTCGGTGTTCATTTCCACTGAAGAGCCAGAAGCGAAAGCGGTCATCGAAACCCCGACTTTAACCATAGCAACGGGACCACGACAGAAGTGACCAGACGGGGCGCCGTGACTGTGTGCATTCGAATTCGGAATCATCGTACCCTGATCTGTGGCTCACGAACGAGCGTGCCTATCTGCCCAAAGATGGACTTTGGGTAATTCAACAAAAGTGTGTCTGTAAAGAGCGAATGACTCACCACCAAGTCTTTAGGCGTGATCTCATAATGAAGATTGGATACGACGAGCTTTGTGTTCGCTGCATTGACGTGAGCTGTTGCTGGGGCAGTCGCGTTGTTTCCCTTCGCGGAGGTCAAGGGTGCACGGTCATGAAGCCAAGCGCCGTCGGAGCCTCGTGGACGCTACGAAACGCAGCATGAATATGTCAACTATGCGCGAAAGAAAAAACCTTTACAGCATAGGGTTTTCTCTGTCTAGTAGTTTTGAGGGGAGCCATCGTTCTTTTTGAGCACCACGGACGCTTGTATAATATGTATAGGCTAGATGGCCAGACGAAGGAGAAAAAACGAACGTAGTGGAAGAAATTGAAGCGTATTGTTCAAGGTCAAGGTGAATGCTGGCATGTTACAAGCGGACTTCAAATTATCTACATTTCACACTCCGCCAATTAACCCCTGTCACTGGTTCATTTTACTGATAAACTGTAGCAGATGTCTCAAGATGTATAGTGAGACGTTGTTCCAGGGCAGAGTGTCAGAGTCAAGTCGGTATTGCCGCAAGTATAAACGACAAAGTCAGCCGGGGTGTAACCACCTGCCACAACAACACGTTAACATGATATGGGCCCCAAAATGGAGCAAACGATACTCACTGGAACCATCATTGTCGGGGAATGCGTAGGCATTGTAGCATGCGTTGTAGTAGAAGGGGCTGTTGGGGCCAGGACCGGCGTTGTTCACGCAGCCCCCACCACCAGCCGGAAGTGCTCCACCGCTGCAAGCGGCGACAGACGAACAACACGGTGAATAGCAACTTCCGTCCGGGCCAGGAACGGGCTATGGTGTCGCTTCAGCGATGACACGATCAACACAGTAACGCACTCACGCAGCCAGAGGAAATAGTGCAAGCAAACGCGTCGCAACTTGTGTCGGTAGAGGATATCTCCATTCCTACATTGTATCCATAAATGAAGGAGAGGTCATATGTGACGCTCGTCGACGCCTGTGCCAAGATCAACCGTCGGTCAATCTTAGGTAGAAACTACTGGCGTACGAAATTGAACTCGGCTCTGCTAAAGGGGGTCTGGCCATCCCAGGATGGACCACCAGTTGTGCAAGAGGTTCCACTGCTGCATCCAGTACCTCGATGAATGCTTCAGGTGAGATTATCCCAAGCTACCAGTCACTGATAGCTCACCAGTGTTGATGGCACCAATCCAGTCGGAGCTAATACCCATGTTAACTGAGGCGCCTGGGGCAACATTGACCAAGTTACTGATGCTCCCGGCGCTACTTTGAGTGAACAACAGGATTTGTTCACTGCATTGACTAACAACAGTCAAGGAGGCTGCATGAGCCATAGTGGTACATGCCACTAAAGCAAGAAGTGAGAAAGTAGACATCATAAATTTACCAGAAGTGAGATGCGCAAAAGATGTGATGTGTTTACATTGATTTCCTCTTCTTGGAGTTTATTATACCATCTTCCCTCCCAACCAGTGTGGTTTCAATACCACTAGATATGTTGACTGATCTTGAGTAAGGTTCAAAGAAATATACAATGGATTAGACGAACCTCTTCATGTGTCGCAGTATGACGTGGCCAGTAGCAACCACAGTCAGTGGACACAATATATGTGTCTATATCCGCAACACCTTGTCAATTTGAAACATAAATGGGATACCCAGGTGGCAAAATGCGAGTGAAACCGACCTAGCGACCCAGTATCTCACCTCAAGGCAGTTGAGAAAGAGCTACATATAAGGGCTGGCCATTTCCGGGCTCTCGACTAAAGTTCACTCGTTGAAGAATGACATATATTCACTAGATGAATAGAGGAGAAAGAAAAGTGAGGGTCAGGAGCCTCTTTGTCAAAGCGTGGCATATGAACGGACCTTTTCTGCCTCTCCTTCGGGGGGCCATATTGCAAAGTCTGAGCAACCTGCAGCTTGCGGGATTAAAATGCATTGGACGTCGACGCATGCATATAGTCGGTTCCACGCTGTAGCTCATACGTTCTTCAATCCGCACCCCCTTTTGTTGTATACGCTCCGACTGTGCCCACCTCGGGTTACACAGGAAGCTTGAGCACTTCAGCACAAGCACCTCCGGAACAAAAGAGCTACAACGATTCTTCAATGGCACAGGTGAGTGAAGAAGACGACCAGATTTCAAGAATATTACCATTACCAGACCTCTACGGAGATGCAAGGCCGAAACATTACACGTTAGCCAAGTCGGGAGGGCAAGGCTGTGAGTGAACTGATCTACATAAGTAACAGTCAGCTGGACTCACCGGACGACCCTTGCACTATGTAACACGTTACACGATGGTGCCTCACAGGTTTAATCGGCGGAGATGTTCACGTGCCTTGAAGTGAGCTCAAGTCCCAACTCATTCCAGTCTTCCGAGTCCTCCACGTAAGAAATCATTCTTCATGATTAAGAGAAGATACGATACGGGTCCTCGGACGCATGCAGGTCTTATGGGCCGCTCTCCGGGAGACATCCTGGCTCGTCTGGGCTAACGCTGCACCGGACCCCTATTACTATCATGGTCAATGTTCCTAGTCTTGTTTCAGTCCGCCTGCAAGATTAAATCGAAGCAGATTAATCAATAGATCCCTATATATGCTCACACTGGGTTACTCACGTACCATCCTGCCTTTTCTTCAAGCATTCCTCCCTGCGCAGATCATGTCATGGTCGAACTCCTCGTCTGATGATGATGAGCCCATCCAGGTAATCTCATCATGATCCATTTGCTCTCCCTTTGGTATTCAAAACACCTTGTGGCAGTCAACGCAAAAACTGACCGACCCGGGTTGGAAAGAACAGTTCAGGCTCTTGGCCGCCCAAAGCGTGAGTGTACACGAACGACGACGCACGCTACGAGAACGACAGCGAATACTGCTCACACCATCATTGCTCGTTATTCCATCGCATCCTGACGAGGAAGGTCGCTGTTTTTCCTCGGACTCGGGTGAGGAGCCACGATCTCGGTTCTCCCTCTCGCCATCATCTCCCGTGGTGAGTTAGCCGTAGATGTGATCTGGCAGCGTTGGTATCAATGACGGCGCAGGTGATGCGCTTACCAGTTCCACCCGCTGCCCCATCTAAACGCAAGTCGATGCTCGCAAGATTGCTGAAAGCCATTCATATTTCTTAGTTGACTTGGGTGCTGTGTATTTTGGACGATGGTAGTGGTCGCGTATGTAAAGATATAATAAAGTCCGAATCCAGCAATGTCCCACCGAACGATAACATTGGTCCTCGGCCATCATAGGCTATGCAGCTCTGAAACCTCAACTGCGGCCGCAGAGTTCCTCGGCACTGGCTGCGGATTATCTGTCCTACCTATACCCAAACTACAACAACGCTGAAGCGCTGACCCCGTATCCACCATGGACGAGATAGTTCCGGGTCTATGGATCGGTGACCTGCCAAGTGCTCTCAATGTAGAGACCCTCAAGGCAAAAAAGATCTTCAGCGTGGTGACAGCAATGCGAGGGAAAGTGACGATCAATGCAGTGCGTCGAGCCTCTGTTTCACGTCGCGTTTCGAAACACTGGATGATATGTCTCACTTCGCTCGTGGCAGACGTTCAACAAGTACCAAATTAACATTGACGATAGCGCAGACGAGGATGTGCTTGTGCACTTTTTGCCCTCGATATCTTTCATTCAGAAGGAACTCGACAAGGGTCGGGGGGTGCTCGTGCACTGTCAGGCTGGCATCAGTGAGTTGTTTACACCAGCGAACTCAGTAGATATGAACCGTTCGCAGGCCGAAGTTCAACCATCGTCGCAGCCTACCTGATGTACACACGCAAACTAAATCCATCTGCCGCCCTCGACATGATCAGGGCCGCGCGTCCACACGCCGAGTGAGCTCTCCACACGTTTGGGCAGTACTCGAGGCTCACCCGCTATACAGCCCTAACGAAGGATTCCTCCATCAACTCGAGATATTCCACCAGGCGTCCTACAAGATCTCTCGCAGATCCAAGCCTGTTCGGATGTTTTACATGGAGAGAACGGTCGAAGAAGTGATGAGTGAGTGATCATCTCTTCGGTTCATCCCCCGGGCCTTTCAAGCGCCCACGTGGGATCTTTTCCTTGGCGCATGCGAGGCTGATCTGATCATCTCAAGACGGCGATGGTTCCGACCTGCCGGGCGACATGTTTGCAAAATACCCGCAGACGCCCACCTCTGAATCGGCGCCAAATACCCCTGTCATCGTCCCAAGCAGACGAATACGATGCAAAATGTGCAGGTACATGATGCATTTCATTTCCCTCCTCGTCTCAATCCCATGCCAGCACGCATGCTAAGTACGGACTCTCGCGCCTTCCTATCTATCCAGGCAGGAACTCGCAACCCGCGAACACATGCTCGATCATGGTCAACTCGGTCCACCGACGCCGGCCCTCCCCACCCTAACGCCCGCCGCATCCCGCCGTCCTTCCAACGACCTCGGCTCACGCCCCCGACACCCCTCCGTCAGTCTGAACGTCACTATCTCCCGCCGCCCATCGACGACAGCGCAGCCCCGCTCGCGTCTCAACTCAACGTCGAACGGGATCGGCGAAGGGCGATCCGCCATCCTCGCAGCACTCGGCGGCCGCGGCCTCCTCGAATCTCTCTCCATGTCCGCTCTCGAGACCGAAGATGATGCGGACGAGTCGGACGTTGACACGTCCGTGGCACCCCAAGAGTCGAGTAACACCCCTACCGCCGTCACTGCTCCGGCGCCCGTCAACCCACCTTCGCGTCGCCCGTCTGGCAGCGACGCACGCCCCTTTCGGCCCTCACCGCTCTCGATGGAGGGCATCGGGCGGGACCTGTCACACGCGCTCGAGGAGAGTATGTCAGATGATGTCGTCAAACCGCCCGAGACGTCCACCTTGACACAACGAGCACCGACTCCGCCCGGCCCCGCGCACGCGGGCACGTCCTACGTGAGCGGCGCAGACCTCGCGGCACAACTCTCGTCGAATCCGAAACTTGCCGCGCTGCGCACCGCGGCGAGTCTGACCATGACAGGTCTGAATGGCTCCAAGGCGTCCTTGAGCCCTCCGATACTCGTCAACTCAAAATGTTCGGGTTACTTTGTGGAACCGGTTCTCCCCTCATTTTAGTTTTTGACACAAACTCTGACGCGGATGGTATTTATAGATGAAGTGGATGGAACCGATGCTCGCAAGCGGTGAGCTCGCCGGCAAGATCCTCTGCCCCAATAAGAAATGCGGTGCCAAGATCGGCAACTACGATTGGGCAGGTGTATGTTGCGGATGCAAAGAATGGGTTACGCCGGTACGCAGACGTTTGATGTCCCATCGCCGTCGTGAGTTGACCACGAACATGCCCAGGGCTTTTGTATCCATCGCTCGAAAGTGGACGAGATCGTCGTGTGAGGCGCGCGTGTAGGCTATCCCATACTGAATTACCCCGTGAGATGTGTCTCGAGATGCTTGCTATGTATGTATATCATCTTGGTTACCCTTTCTTTGATGTTTTCTTGTCGATCTGTACGCAATCTCCTGTTTGTAAGCCCGTGTGGATAGGATAATGGGATAGCATTCATAAAAGAGCAAATTTACACAATGAACGAAGGAGGCGATAGGAGGATCGTGGTCCAGTGTAGCATAGTGGAAGGAATGTGGTGGGGTATGAGATAGCCCGGGAATATGCAGAAAAAGAGAGAGGGAGGGGTAACAAAGGCCAGGATACTTACTATACATGCGAAGAAAACAGTAGTATGCCGATGACCATGTGTCCAAATCGATAGCGAAAAGATTACCAAGGGAATGTAGGATGACTCAAACGAGTTGTAAAATAAGGAGGAAGGAAACATAAGAGAAAGACGGAGCCAATGAAATACGACGAGCACAAGCGGTGAAGTGTATGATAGGCATGCAGGATATGGGAGAAATCGAGATACAAAAAAAAAATTACCCAGTCGTACTGACCGAGTTGACGGTGTTGACCGTCTTTGCAGACCGCCGCGAGCCAAACCGGAGTTTACCATCGTCTCCCCGACCCCACGAGAACAGCCCACCTGTGTCGTGAGAGTGTGCACTCCCCGTACGCGACCGGAGGGACCACGCTGGCGAGGCAGGTCGTGCAGGCACATTGATATCAAGATGTTCGTGGTGCGAGTGCGGATGGTGATGATGATGTTGCTGTCCCGAAGGACCCACTGTATGCCGTCCATCACAGCACGCGCGCACGTTTTCGAGACCTTCGAAGCCGTCATCAGATTGCGACTCCCCATGCAGCTCAAACTCGAGATCCTCCTCGGTCCGCGTGTTGCCCGATACTACTTGTTCAAATGACCGCGTAGGACTGTAGGGACTCTCTGGTGCAGCGAACCGAAGATATTCCGCTGCTGGTGTGCCGGACCGCTTGCCAACAGAGCCCCTGACGGACAGTTGGGAGCGACTCCGCTTTCCACGGGGCGTCGTGCTGAATGCGCCACCGTTGTGGCTACTCCGGTCGCTTCGCTGGCTTTGGGGACTTGACTCGACTACGCGGCGATGGTCGTCATCCGTGAAATCGGCGCTGTGCGACATGGGACTTGCAGGACCCATACCGTTCTCACCGTGGATCGCGGAGACTCCCAAAGTTGGGTTGGGTCGCGCTAAAAGATATTTGAGAGCCTGAAAAGATATCCGTCAGAAAACCATCGCGCAGGGAGCCGGGAGGAAATCGCCCACATTGAGCCAAATGTCGTGACGGTCCTTTGTCGGTGCAGTAATCTTCATCTCCCTCTGACCCGTCGAGATCACCACACTGTATTGGTATAGCCCAGGTGGCATGGGGTTGGGGTCCAGAACCGAACGTACGCCTTCGATATAAACTACAAATAGAATGCGTCAGTCAATCACCCACCGAAGCCATCACGCCACACCCAAAAATGAACCTACCACTCTTTGCGCTCGACTCGGACACGTTCGACGAGCCGGGATCGGCGGAGCTCCAGTACAGCGTCTTGGTATACGGATGCACCCAAAAGAATCGCTTGTGCCGCTTCTCTCCGTGTCCCTTCCCAATCGCCCGCCTCGTATATTTGTACAAAAACTCTCCGATCATCGTTTGAGTAATAGCATGGATGATAGAAGGATCCGTTACGCCGCCATTTTGGTGTGCACCCTGAGCAGATATAGCAGAGGTGCCTTGGCTATGCCCGCGGTTGATAAATGGATTGTGATCCGACGACATCGACGACCGCGGAGAGAGCACACTGCGGTCCGACACGAGAGAAGTGCTCGAAAGTTCCCTGCGTTCGTTCTCCCGAACGCTCCACGACGGCAGCCTAGACGGCGGTTGCGAATTCTGTGCATGGGCGGCAGCATTTGCGGCGGACCGGAAACTGCTTGTGGATGGTGGCTGGCGGATATTCGATGAGGGAGGCATACTCGACCCGTGTTGTCTCCGACCGTACGACCCTTTGTTGTTCACGGAGAGCATGGCACCAAACGTTGGGGTGGTCGCGCGTTGAATGAGCTCCGGTGGTGGGGGTGACGAGGGCCTTGGTGGGGGACCGTCACCTGCAGCGGGTGGAGCCGTTGGGAGTCTCTTCTCGGGTATAAATGGTGGTGGAGGCATGCTGTTGGGCGGAGGAGGTTGACGTGGCGGCGGCGGCAAGGCCATCGTAGGTGGACGTGTCTTATCAACCAATGAAGGAACATTCGACGATGTACGGGATCGCTTCGCGGGGTCTTCAGCAATAATAGACTTCGTGGATTCAATAGACCGCCGTTGTTCGGAGTGTGATACCCGAGATTGGAGTATGTTGAACGTCGCGACCACGGAATCTCTGATGTTAGCCATAGGGGAAGTTGGTGCTGGTGATGCCGGTGGTGACGCCGGAACGAATTGGAACTGCTGTCCACCTGATCCAACCCTGTAGAGACCCATGGGAGAACCAGGGGCCGCAGCAAGGGGAGTGATGGAAGAGCTCGAGACATCCTGCTTCCCCGAAGAAGGCGTAGAGAAGGGAATTGAGGCTGAAGCACTGGGAGGGGTGACAGGTCTCGGGTCGTCCGTCTGTATCGACATCTCCTTGGCTTCCGGCTTGGGTCGATCGACGTACTTGGTGACTTCGACCTCGACCGGTTTCTCGACATACTTGATCACTTCGACCTCGACCGGTTTTTCGACGTACTTGACCACTTCCACTGGTTTCTCGACCTCCTTCAGCACCTCGACGAGTTTCTCAACTTCCCTAATCACTTCCACTTCCTTGACGACTTCCACTTCCTTGATCACCTCCTTGATCACCTCGACCTCCTTGACGACTTCGACGACCCTGATATCTTCAAACGCGGCGCCAACACTCTTCTCATCATACTCGACAGGGGTTCTGGGCGATTCAGATCCGTATGCCCGCCTCTGCTCCGTGAAGGACTCCACGGATGACCAACCCGCCCGACTCGAGATCCTTGACGCCTTGATACTCTCTTCATCGCTCTCGGAATAGTCATTGTCTGAAAGTGTCATCAGCGAGTGGAAGTCCTCGCGCGAGTCGGAAGGCGTCGACATCCCAATGCTCATCCGTGCGTCAATATAGTCCTCTACATCTGTCTCCGTCTCTGCACCGGTCTCGGTAACACCGTCGTCAATGTCAGAATCAGTTTCGTAGGCAAGCTCGGAGGGAGAGGAAAGAGTGCCAGGCATGCGACCGTTCCGCACGGTTATGTCCCCGCTGCTATCGTCGGAGTGTTTGGAGATATCGGATTGCATAAGGGTTGTGCGACGCAGCGTGGGGGAGAAGACTGGTTGATGAGGGTGTCTGGGTAAAGGAGAGGTCTGGATTCCTGCTTGCATACTGCTTTCGACGAGCAAATGTTGCACGGCCATGTCGGTGTGTTGGAGGACGACCTCGTCCGTCTGAGAAGACATATCTAAAGTGACAGAAGCTGCAGTTTCGGAAGGAACCGTCTCGGGTTCGGCCTGCACACCAATCTCGGTTGTAACAGGCGCGAGAGTGGGAACCAACAATGTCACGTCGTCAGTCTGGCATTCGGCTTCCCTGGTCTCCTGGTCTCCATCCAAAATACCATCTTCGATCACACTGGTCATCCCTATGCCCAACTCTGCGGAAAGCGCCGCAGACAGTGCCTCGGGTTGTCCAACGAACGAAGGCGGCCGGACTTCCTGGAATGCAGCACCACCACGCGAACGACGTGGAGCACCACCGCGTCCACTGCGGGAGAGAACAGATTGACGTAGAGGGCTGGTGTTTGATTGGAAAGAGCTATAGGATGCTGATTTGCGGAGCACATTTGCAAAAACGGGGTCCATTCCGTCGACGCTGGTGCGATTTGAGGCAGGGGTGGGTGAAACCTTTAGACTACGCTGGTGCACGTCTTCCTCCTCGTTGAGATCGTCGTCCGACACATCGAGGTCGAAGAAATTACCGGTGTCCTGGTCTTGGAAGGCACCTGGGATGGATGGGACAGGGGAAGGAGGCGCTGACTTGATACTGACATCGTCCGCACCGTTGGGTGATGTATTTTGACCAGCCTTTTCGAATCGCTCAGAGAGTGAAACGCCACCGCGGCCCCTCCGACCACGACCTCTGCCAGGACGGAAGGGGGTGGGTTTGTGCCTTGGCCTGGTGTTTACAGCAGGCGCAAGCGCTTCGATGTCTTCAAACAGCTCACTCTCTGGCGGCTCGTTCTCGTCGTGAACATACCCAGGCGAGGCTTCCAATTTACGCTTGTAATCCATGCGCATCTCTTTCTCGCGATGAAGGGAGCCCTTGAGCGTCTTGATCTGTCTCTCTGCATGGAAGAGCCTCTGCTGAAGTGCCTCTATCTCCTTGTTTGGATGATTAGATGCGTGGAAAGGACGTGAAGGCGATGGGTCGGGAGAGGCATCGGCAAGGTCCTCAAAGGACTCTGACTGGAATACAACCGAGGTGTCCAGTCGTTTCCTGTTGGTAGACGCGCCTCCGACAGTGAATACATCATCTTCGTCGGCACCAGCGAGATCCAGAAAGTCCTTGGCGTCCCCTGTATTTGGGGTAAGGGGAGAGCCAAACTTTGGTCCCAGTCGGCGGTTCGCCTTTGCCACTTCTAACTTCAGAACGTCGAGGGCGGACTGCAAATCGGATTTATCGCGCTGCAAGCCTGCAGCATGTTTCCGTGCCTGAGCGAACTCGGTGTCATGTTTGGCTCTGAACTCATCGAATGCGGACTTTGTGCGCTCCACTTCATTCTTGTGTTGGTCTGCGGATTCGCGTGTCGTATTGAGTAATTTGGTGAGTCGTTTGTGTTCGGATTCCAATCTCTGTGCGGTGCCTTGGGAGGTGGAGAGCTGTGAGCGGAGCTCTTGCAAAGTCACTTCGAGGTTCCAATTCTCTTCCTTGAATTTGTCTAATTGGGTTCGGCATTAATTCGACACAAAAATGGGAGGTGTAAACACATACCAGAGCTTTGCTCCTGCGAACGTAGGGCGGAACGAAGGGAATCAATACTCTTCTCGAGATCGTCCTTTTCCTCCTTCATGTCCTGTATCGCCTTATCCCGCTCTCCGAGAAGACTCTGAAGACGTCGAACCTCGGTCAGCAACCCGCTACCAATTTCAAATGCGAATTCTATAGAACGGAAATGAAGGTGAGACTCGAGACAAGGAATGACCCTGATCCGATTCGAGACAACGCACCGACATCGTCCGCCCTATGAGCTGCGTTTTTGGCGCGACGGGACTGGGCAGCGGAAGAAGAGGCCTTGGACCGTTCTGGTTCATCGCGCGGAAGATCTTTGAGTGGAACTGGTGGAGAGAGCGAGTCCTCTGCAAGACCCTGTAGGAAAGGTGTCAGCCAAAGCCAAAAGGTAGGATGAAAATTGGGCGAAAAAGAAGTGAAAATAAGAATTTGGTGAACACGTGCCACGGGATGAACGCGTCATCGGCCATACAGAAAATGCCTACGACATGTCGTGGACAAAAGGGCG
>JBBPLP010000504.1:0-19119 GCA_038089875.1 Fistulinella prunicolor
GGGTGTCCGTCCAGGAAGGACACTGTGTAGTCAGGGTGTCTATGGATATCTATATAAGATATACTAATGCTACGAAGAGCAGAATGTATCTGAATGGAGGGAAAATGGATCGACATAAACTCTAGGGTAGGGTTTTAATGCACCCTAGGTCAACCTAGATAGGCTCATAACATCGATGTGACGCAAGAAACCGATCTTCTTGTTATACTGGATATCATCCAGAACATCAGAAGATGCGTAAAAGCCTCGGATGATCCCAATGGTGCCGTTGGTGAGCCCAGCGTCTAGATTTCTAACCAGCATGACTTGGGCTTCCACTTTGAGTACGACGCAGGGTTCGACGGTCAAATTGCGTAGGTGAACACGAGCACGGGAGTTGTGAGTCCAATCGAAAGAGGTGAATTCCATTTGTTCGCGGTTATCCGGGAGATTTGCAAGACGCTGTGCATTAAAGTCGTTCACTTCTTTGCGCGTACAGAATAAACGAATAGCATTATATTGAGATAAGAAGTTGGCGTCCAGAGGACGCGAGAGGTTGGAGAGGAGTTGTACTGTTTTGCTATCCAAGCTGCCGACCCGACAGCGGTTAAGAGCATATATGAAGTCTAGACGAGTTAGATAGCGCGATTAGAGGAGATTAAACGCGTCACCTCTGTCGCTTTGCCTGTAAATCTTCGTCAGTTGGATCTGACTCTTGATCACGCGGGACCATGAAGACGCCTGAAACGTGTATTTCGCCTGGCCATTTTCCTTGACAGGAGGCAGCTGCAAAAAGTCACCGGAGAGTATAAGCTGTAAGATATCAGTGATACGAACAAATGAAATCGACGAGATGGTGATTACCTGTAGTCCACCAAAGGGAAGGTCGTTGCCGAGTATTTCACGAGCGGCTCCCTCTAAAATATCGAAATAATCACCGTCGAGCATCGATACTAACGGAATTGTGAGCCAAGAAGACGAGGGAAGCAAATTGCTTACTCTCATCGGCGACAATGACCTTGGTCTCTCTCCAGCGAGTAAGAGAGTGAGGAGAGGAACGTATCCGTTTCAATGCCTCAGAGACGGTTTTTTCCGAGCCCGTCACACCTGCCCAAGAATGTATAGTCTGCCCTGTAAAAATATATATGACGAGACGAGAAGCGATTGAGAGATGCGAATGAAATACCGTTTATCTTGGAGCTTGCCATCCCAGTACTTGCTGTTACGGCGACCATGAAGGAGTGTCGTAGCTTCTGTCGTATTGCGTCGACCAGGACCTTCAACAAGTAGCTTTTCCCGCAACCTAGGGTAGCGGTTGATCGTATCAAGACCTTAAGCGACACATTACTCACCGGCGCCGCCCGTAATGAACAAACTTTCGCCAACAATAGCCTTACCAACCACGGTGCGTTGTCGTTCGTCAAGCAGGGTGAGGTCAACAGGTCGTTCTTCGACTGGTACGGAGAACAACTGGCGCAGAGACGGTTGTAGACGAGTGTTCTTCCCTGATCTTGAACGTTCCGAAGGCATTGTGAAACAAACGAGTGAGTATATACAAAATGTAAGGCTATACAAAGCGTTTAAGACGAAAGATACGTAAGGGAGACGCGACGCGATTGACTTTTATCACGTGATCAAAAAACTATAGTGATAGGAACATGTCGTCGACAGTATCTATAGATGGATAACGCAAAAAAGGAGCGACAGCTATTCCGAGGGTGTTCATGACAGTGCGACGGTAGAACACGACGAGGCGTATTCCATATTCGGTGAATCCCCACCGATCCACGACCGATAAGTCCTTGTCCCAATCGATGCTATCCACATCGAACTCGCGCGGCCAGGTAGCGAGAAGAGTCCGAAAGCGCGTGTACCAAGAAACGGCACCCTTCCAGTTAGCGAATTCCCAGGATTTATCGTGCCATGGGAATGGCTCAGTGGGTAAGTCCCATGACGACCGAAATAAATCCTCCCGGGCATTGATGCGGGTCACGCGATCGTTCAGCGGTAGGCTACCTATATGCATGACATAATCGTCCGTCTCTTCGAACTGTAGTTTGTGGTTGATCAGAGCGAGGTCGTACACAATTAAGTTACATAAATTCTTGTCCGCAAAATCCTTGAGTTCCAGTCTACGTCCAGGGCGAAGGAGAGGGGATAGGTCTTCCTGTTGCGAGTAATACGCATACGATGCATCCTGTGTCTCTCGTTCCAATTCTTCTTGAGAAGGTCCGAGGAAACGTAGAGCAGCACCATGGCGCCAAAAATGTCGGTGATCGTAATCGGAATGAGGAGGCCAGCTGTTTTTCATCCACCACTGGCCTTGCAGGATATCTCGCCAAGATTGGGTGTGGAGATGAAAAGGGGACGGAGGAGTATTATCGTTCGTGGTAGCAACGATGCACGACGACTGGTTGGAGCGGTAGTCTTGGTAGCGAAGCAACCAAATTCTTCGCATACATATCCAAGTGAAGCATACTTTGGCGCGTTTGTCGTCAGATTTGACGTTAGATAAGAGATGTACCGGAGGAACGGTGTAACAAAAATGGGCGCCGTGCGACAGGACGGACGATCCGGAATCGGTATGTTCTGGAAGACCGTCATCGCGAGCATGATAGTGCCAAAAGTAGTCCCAGTCGCAGCCCCACTGCGGCCATTCGTCACGGAGGCTCCGTGCCTGACGACGCCAATCGCTATCTTGCGGTTTAGGTTTGCGAGTTAATGGAAGGCGAGGTGCTGTTACTACGTTTAGCTGCCAGACAGTTAAAGAGTTGAACGTCAAGGACGTACAACGAGCTTCAAGAGTCAAAGAATCTCCAACCAACCGCCAGTCCTGACGTTGGGTATCTTGTCGAGGACCGTAACCGCGAGCAGCTCGTTCAAAGGCGAGGGGGTCCGAGTGGTCGACGTGCGGGGGATAAAACATTAGAGGTTTGCTGTGTACGAGCTTCCCTTTTACTATGTCTTTGTTATGTCCAGTGACGTGAATATCGGCCCATGTGCGACATTCACATAGACGGTGGAACTCAGTAAGAAGTGTGTGTCGTTGACCGGGAAGACCAGTATCAGTGCTACCGGTAAGATAATAAACGGGGACACCCAAAGCCGCGACGTGGTTAAAGTCCTCCAGTGATGTAACATAGACGCCGCGGAAGCGGCTGGGAGAAGTAGCAAACTCTTTCAAAGAACGGCCAAGAAGACTGTTTCCCCAGATAAGAAATGCGTGGATTTCGGCGACGAAACGTTTAAGTCCATAGAAGTATTCCACAGCGTCGCGATAGCAGAGTGTACTGTGGTTCAATAGGTAAAGGGTTTCTTCGGCCCGTGCCACCGCAATAGAGGGGGTATTGTGGGACCCAGCAACGCGCGACTGTAGTTCCTTGTACAGATCCTCTACGCGATGTCGATAGGAACTGATCTCGTGCCTCCACATAGAGGTTACCGTGTCCTTTATATAGCCACGGCGTGGTAGCTGGGGATACCGATAGAAGTCGCTGTCGTGAAATCGATGGCCGACAATAGATTGTGGGAGGCAAAAGTGAGAGTGTCCGTCGACCAGGACGTGCGACATGTAGGGGTGTTCAGGATCGTACATTTGTGGTAATACGCTGATTTCGTGAGGTCCCCACGACCCATCGGCGCGAGGGAATGGAAGTTCATCAGCGGAGACGGGCTGAGGGATCAAGGTAGAGTTCCTCGCCAGGACGACAGTTCCATCAGATAGCGTTGACCATTTATCGAAATCGACAGCGGAGAGCGACACTATATAATACAGATGTTAACGACCATATCGACCGCGATTGGTACAAACGCACCTGAAGACATAACAGACATCATGAACGATCCAATGTTGCGCGCTAAAACATGTGAGATGGTACTTTATTTACAATAAAAACAATAACATACACCATCAAACCCCACGTGACGACGCCGCCTTCACAACGTAGAACAGAAAAGGTTTATTATATAAAGGAAATGAAGGATACGGATGTAAGGAAGACGACGTTCACGTCGTACGGTGAAACGATGGACATCCATGCCGCACTGTAACATGCCGTTGTATGGGATAAAGAAATATGTGCGATGCAAGGATAAAGTGACAGACGATAATCGAGTGAACTTAACGTTCACCTAGTAAAAAGAACGAAATCCAAGTCGGCCGGCCGTAGGTGCAAGGCGAACCCTTCCACATGTGGAGAGGACATACAGTCTGGCTCGCGCATATGGAAAGGGTTGTTTCACATAGGTGTCGCTAGAAGAAAGAGAAAAAAACCGACGAGAAATAGGGACAGTTTATTGAGAACGCACCTGTTCCATATGGTATCTTCGACCGACTGAGTGGAAGATTCGGTAGGTGAAGATGGTGGTAAGATGTTGAAGTGTGACGCGTGACGTGTGACTTGGCACAGCCAACCCACGATAGTGATCGACGTGATCACCTGATCCAACAAGTGCCCACGTCTGATCACGCTGTGACCGTATCCGGCCATAAATGTCTAACCACGATCTGACTACGTCTAACCATGTCTGATCACAGCCAGTTCAACACAATCTGATCACGTCTAGTCACATCATCTAACCACGTCTGATTACTGTCTGACCACGTCTGTCTCACCATATTTGATTACAGCATAATCTGACCACGTCTTACAACATCTATCACGTCCAACTATTTTCTAATGTCTGATAACATCTAACTACAGTCACGTCCATATAAATACGTATGATTACTGTCTGACCACGTCTGTCTGACCATGTCTGATCACAGTTCAAGTCGGATGATTTAAACATAATCTGACCACATCTGTCAAGTCTAACCATTTTCTAATGTCTGAAAACATCTAACCAGTCACATCCATCTAACCATTGTCTGACCACATCTGCTTGAGTGCAGTCGGTATCCATCTGATCACATTCGACGATAACTGTAGTATAAAAATCGATGATATAAATTAAACTATTACAGATCAGCTATTGCCTGCCACCGAGAAAGACAAGGAATGAAATCAAAAGGTTGCCCTGGGTCCAAAAAGTTCCGTGGCGTCGAATAATACGTATGAGGCACTTTAGTACTGGTATGACCCATCGCTTTGAGGATAGCCTTGGCAATTTCTTTGGCGTCAGGAAGGCCGTTAACGTGTCTAATATCGTGGCCCGTGAGCTTGTATTCGTTCTCTTCGAGAACCATCAAACACAAGGCGGTGAGGGAGATAGCATTCAAACCTGTAAAACGATCAGTAGAACAAAATCGATAAGTTGTAATTCCTTACCGCGATCGGGATCCAGTCGAGGCAGGCCAAGAACCATGCGCACCAGGGTTTCAAGCGCATGTTGGTGGATTTGATTCGTCAGCGAACCGTTGCGTTTCACGTCGAAATATCGACCAAGTTCGGTGAGATGGCAGCAGTCGTACGAGTAAAAATGGCCGCCGATAGTGAACGATGCCACAGGCGTATACACCGAATGGCATTGTGCAGGAGGTTGGATACTGCGTGACTCAGTCAGAAATGAACATATAAACAAGAGATACGTACAGAAGATCGCCAGGGTATAAGCATACCGTCTCGGCACACACGTCAGGATCCTGAGGCATATCTGGATCGCAGACGTTGGTTCTAATCTCTAGCAAACGGCCGCGGGAGGCAGTCGGGTCTCGATAGAAGTAAAGCGTCCAGAGCTTAACTCCAGACATGACTATCACATACGTGACGTCGCCATCGGCATCGTGGTGAGGGTATGTGAGTGTTCCAGCGTGATGAGCCAAACCCCACGAGCGCACAGCCAAATTGTCTGGCGCTACCTTTCGCTTTTCGAACGGAAAGTCACGTTGAGTTTGGCTCCAGCCAACAGTCAAACCGTCGTCTAGGAGGCTCGCGAAACGTTCAACATGCGAAGAACAAACACGATGAAGACCTTACCTTAAACCTTGAGGTATGGCGCACTGTGTGAGCGGGATGTCGAGTACGAAGCAGCATTGTGCCGGGTCGTCTATACCAGCAATCAGACTCGACATCATACCGTACCTATGTGGGTTAGCGAAACTCTCGACTCGACGTGCAGTATCTAAGGTGAGATGAGCCAATACGAAAGAAGAAACGAGAGTAACATACCATGTATGTCTACCCGCATGTTGGGCGAAATACCAAATCTTCGGCGAAGACCGTCCTCGGTGAAAGTGAAAGACTTTACATCTTCAAAGTCCCGGACGACGACAGGGCGGCCGTTGGACAAACTCTTGCGAATCGCCAAAACGAGGTCGTAGTTATCCTCGTAAGAGAATTTGTCCAGAAAGTCAATATAACGGCTCCCGGGTATTGCGGCAGGAAAAGTCGCAAATATCTGGACCTTGGAAGCGTCAAAATGCAAGTAATTGTGACCTTCGCGGACGAGAGTAGGAAGGATGGTGATCGGGCCACCCGACCATTCAACCACTTGTGCGGAATCGGGAACTTGGATTCCGATGACACCATGGAGAAGATCACGCGGGCGAGGTGTGCTGGAACTAGACGAGGTCACGATCGGAGGAGACGTGGCGCGATCAACTAATACAATGCGGTTGTGTGGCAAGGACGGTCCAGCTTGAGGGGATACGGAACGATCGGCGTTAGATGCATGGACTGGGGTTTGCTGTAACAGAACCAGGTCGATAGGTACGTCACCGGCTGCGTCGCGAAAGTTTGTTTGTATATCCGTAGTCGACTCTTGTTTGCGTTTCTGCCTGGCGCGGTAGTCTCTCGTTGCTTGACGCTTCTTGGCACGGTGAAGCTCCAGTTGTTCGTCATCCCTTGCAGAATATGTGGACAGCATTCGCGGACATAGAACAGATGGCTTACTCGCGAAGTCGTGCCATCTTCTTGTCATAGTATCTCTGATTGATTTCCGTACGTGACAACTGCGCAGAGGTGTAGCCAGAATATAGCGAGAGATGTGTGAAAGCTTACCATATTAAACGGTGTAATAAGAGATCGAATAGACAGATGCGAGTGTAGTAAGAAAGACTACTTGTGGTCAGACGATGGTTCGACAGATAAACCTAAATATTCAAAGTCCGCTCATTGACGGCGAAATATAAACGCAAGTATCAACAGACAAAGGTATCGTCGTGTGCGAAAAATGCAAATGTAATATAACATATTAGAGTTAGACGCAAGTAACAACGGTCGAGAAAACATCATGAGTCGATATTGGTCAATCTACCTGCGGGAAAAGGGGGATCAAGCAAATCATGTTGACGGCAGACAATAACCGCATGCGCCTCGGACCCCGCACTGTTCAATGCGTTATGTCTACGGGCCTGAAAGGACCCCCTGATCCATTTACGACGCGTGCTGAACGCGTTGACGATATCGGTGTCGATTCTCTTCAAGTGACCGCAGAACCAGCCCTCATTTGATGACGTCCATTGACCTATCCAGCGGTCGCTGTTGAGAAACACTTCTGCGGGTGGCCATAGCGTAGAGCCAGCGGTAGTAAGACCGATGAGTGTCGCTATTTCGTCCGGAGAAAGATCGTCGTCGTATAGACCGGGTTGAACCTCTGTTGCTGCCGAACTGGGACCCATGAAAACTGATATGACTAGGTCCTGGGGGAGGGAGACGCGGTTATCAGAGATGTAGTGTATGGCGATCCGCCACAAGATTCCTCCGCCGGTCAGGAAACGACGTGAATTGGGGCGGGATAAAAGCATTTGAACATTATAGAGATAATGTTGTAAGATGTTGGGACTTCCAACGACAAGGCGAGGGAAGTCTGGAGGGGGTAGAGCAACAGGTAGCGGCACGGAGAGAGAAAGAGTGCGAAACTCGAGTCCACCTGCGAGGAGGGACGGAATACTCTCGCGTAATGGACGGTTAGGATTATCGAGAGCCCACAAACGAAGGCGACACTGCGAACGGGGGGGCGTCGACAAATGACCCGTCCATGCGGCGACGGCCGTGACATGGACGTCAAGAGGGTCGGGAAGAAAAAATTCAGATGTCGAAAATTGACCCCGAAGCCACTCAAGGGCTGGGTTACTAGGAGATACTGTTGCTACAGTATCCGGGATGTCGAGGGACGATGGTTGGCCGGATGCCCTGTCCCCTACGGACGGAGGTAAATATACGGAGACGGTATGCTGCATGGAAAGGACTTCCTCGACGAACGGCGGATGCTCGGCAGGTACGGTCTGTTGCGGGATGGTTGTGTCCTCGACAGGTAGTGGGCGCTCGGCGGATACTACCTGTTGCGGGGGGGTTGTGTCCTCGGCAGGTAGTGGAAACTCGGCGGGGACTGTCTGTTGCGGGGCGGTAGTGTCCATAACCTCAGTGGAGACAGGGTGTTGCGGTAGCGTAATGTCCTCAATAGATGTCACGTCCTTGGTGGAGACGGTCTGCAGCGAATGGGAGATTTCCTCGACGGGGAATGATGGCTCAGCGGGTCCGATTTCCCCCGACGATGATTTCTCGGTCGGGGTCGTTTGCGCGATTGAAACAGACTCTTGAATTGGGATTGTTTCCTTCCATGGGGGTGACGATTGGACGGGGGTCATGGTGACATCCTAAAAGAATTCAGAGGTGAAATCCGATAACGATGGATGGCTCACCTGCTCGGTGTGAACGGGTGGCATAAAATCATCTTGATACGACAACCGTGAAGGGCCAACGTGAGATCGGTACCCAGAGTGCACAGTCTGCAAGAAAAAACGTAAATATCGAAAACTAACCCTAAGAACGAAACCCACCATAGATGGAGACGCACGCTGAATATCGACCGAAGTCATAGCTTCGCGAAGAGGAGGGGAGTGACGCTGCCGGTACGGAAAACGTCGACGGGAAATGTATTGGGTACCGTGAATAGATGGCGTGCATCGCTCGGGTGAGCGGGAACGGGGAGATGGACCATGACGTGGGGGTAAATCTGTTCGACGCGAAGAGGATGTATGCCGGGATGGAAGACGAGGGGGGTGAGAGGGGCGAGAAAATTGAATGTGGAATGTTGTTGTCCAGCCAGGGGCGTCGGGATCGTCAGTAGAAGGCGATACTGGTCTCGCTACAGGAGCACACACTTCTTCTTGGCGAGTAGACGGGCCCGCCTCAAGCCCCTTTGCGATCCAGGGCTGCCGGGGTACGAATCTGAACGCCTCACCAAGAGCGTCATCATCGGAATCATCTCCATCTTCAATGTAGTCACCGACATATAATACATCCACGTCACCTGTAGGACGTTGCAGAAGTTTGCCCCTATAAATGGTAGCATAGTGGGCGTGCTGCTTCTTACTGATGACTTTGTGTCGACCATTTTGATCTTGCAACATGAAAATCTTTCTCGCTTTTAGAACAGGAGGTGCTCTAGTTTGCGTCGAAGTATGCTCTTTATGTGTGCAGGACGTGTCCTTTTGGCGTGAGCGACGGAAAATGTCATGGGACTGCGCACGCTCAGCATCCAAGTCTATGGCTCGAAGAAGGCGAGGATCGAACTGGGAAGACTGTCTTTCGCGATAAACATAATACACAGGGACGCGATGATCGATATATTGAGTGAGTTGTGCGAGAGGTGTGGTTTCCAGATCGACGACGATACCGCGTAAGGGGATTGCAGATTGTTTCGCCCAGGAAATGATCTCCTCGACAGCATGGGGGCACGAGTTCCGTTGAGTGTGGCAGGAGACATACAGACAAAGACCGATAATCTCTAGAAGATGTGAACCGACATCCTGCAAAGCGACCTGAAGTTCACCCTTGGAGCCTGCATGGCCTAAAATGTGGGATGGAGGGGAGATGGGAAGGGAGCTCTTGAAACGAGACAAGAAAGGATAGGCGGCCATGATCTCCTCGCGGGCAGCGGTGAGCGCCATGAAAACGGGAATGACGTTGAGGGACGCGCTTTCGGTGAGTTGGAAGGGTTTACTATCGGTGACCATGCGGTGAGGTTCGAAATAAAACAAACGCAAGGAGAGCCAACGATAGCGTGCAGGTACGTCGGTTGCCAGGGCAGGGATATAAGCGCGCCACGGACGATCAACGTCAGGATAGTCAGCACGATCGTACCAAGTCTTGAAGTTCTCAGGCTTGTCGATATCGACCCCGGCGGGCTGAGGTGCGTTGAGAGCGACAAGGACATGATCCTCATACGAAAGACGTGCAAAAACTGGAGTGAGCGTACGATGGGTGCATAGATCTTGAAGCTCGGTTAAAGCGACCATGGTAACTGCAATTAGACAGGTTAGAACAGCAACAAGAGAATACTTTCAGGACGATGGGTACTTACAGCGGATGGTAAAATGTTAGATTGGAGATGTTTTCCTCGGCGCCCACAATAAAAGACAATTGTCCGATTAAAACTCAGACAGGTGTACGAGTGGGTTCCACTACGGGCCGCGCGGACCAATGGGTAGAGGAAAACAGGTAGAGAAAAGGGGGCCGCATATCGTTGCGTACTAGAATGATCCGTAATTGTCCGCGAAAAATATTTTACAGCACACAGATGGAAGAAGGGGACGACGACGTTCACGTCGGTCAGAGAAGAACGTGTAGGATAGATTGCATGGTGAAGAATACAATATACAGTTCGTTGGAGTATATAGCAGAATCACTTGGGGCGTCCACGCCATCAAGAGAAAGGCAACCTAAATACGAGTCCGAAGAGAAACCGATCGGCCATAACATTGATGCGAGCACTCCCGAGCGAGACAAGGAGACTATAACAGTCGAACTCACCCGCTCGGGAAGGTGCTGTGGTGGATTCCTGCAGATAGAAGGGAAAAATCTAAAAAACGCATGTGTAGATAGGAAAAGACATCTTGTTACGCACCTTGATCGCGATCAATGACTCTACGAAATGGCACGTCTACCCGCGAATAAATGTCGATAGGTTTTGAGCAGACCAGTGGAGAGGAGTACGAGAGCGACGTTCACGCCACCGAGTGGAATGTTGCAACATTCACATTGCAGAGGGATACAGTAGAGGGTAGAAAGGGGAGCGCTCTCGCGATGTTCACACCAACGAGAAAATTTGAAACGACGTTCACGTCGTCAACAGAGAGGGTATTAACCTGTGCGACGTCCGCGCCGCCGAGAAAAGAAAACACAACGTCTACGCCGTGAGGTGGAGATGGAAGGCGACGATTACGCAAGCGTGGGAGTAATGGTGGCACACGGCGTGTTAGTAATGACACATCTTACCACATCTTACCACGTCTTACCACGTCTTACCACGGCATATGTCACGTTGGACAAGATTCGTCTTGCTACCTGCCCCGCCACGCCCTACCAGCTGTCTTACTATCTGTCTCACCACATGTCTTACCACGTCTTACCACGTGTTTTACCACCTGCCTCACCTGTCTTACTACGCCTTATCACCTGTCTTACCACCTGTCTCACCATATGTCTTACCACGTCTTACCACACCCTGATGGAGTTTTTACATCACCCCTAGTGACAAGGATTTTTGAAAACATTGCAAAAATGTAAAATGATGTTCAACTGTGAACAGGGTTCAACGATAATGTGAGTTATTGGAAAATGAAGGGGATTTATTTTCAAGTTCGCAAACGATTGGTTTTTTCGAGTGGAAAGGAAGGGCATTCCGCACTGGAAGCGACAGGGAAGATTAGAATAAGGTAGAAATAGAAACAACCATCGCTTACGTGGGAAGAATGTCGTCTTTATCGTATAGGAACCAATAAACACCTATGAGTAGTAAGATGAATGGTTTGCTTTCGCTGACGTTTCCCAAAAAGGCGACATTACATAAGCGATAACGGGGCGGATTTTGCAATATGGTATTGCGACTCTGGCCGCGCAGCCCTAGCAGGCATGCACGATTCAGCACGAACACACTACAATAATTCCTGCAAAGTGCTACAACAATGATAACTGGAATAATTTGCAATGAGGTTCCAGGATCTGGTGGGTATATGGGAATGCATCTACGGAAGAGATGTATACCCATTACAAGCATGAACTCATGCAAGCCATATGGAAGCTATTGCTTGATGATGACTTCGTTGAGGCCCACACAAATGGGATATTGATCCGCTGCGCTGATGGTATCACCAAGCGTATTTTTCCCTGGTTCTTCAGCTACTCGGCTGATTACCCTGAAAAGTGTGTATTATATGTCGACTAGGTTGATGTGCACTAACACTACATGTAGAGTTCTGCTCGCATGTATCAAGTTCCTTGGAGAGTGCCCATGCCCCCGGTGTCTCGTGAAGAAGACTGATGTTTCAAACATGGGTAAACGGGGTGATGTGATCACTCGAACAACACAGACTCGGGTAAATAACAAAATGTACCAAGCACTCATCAAGAAAGCACGCCAGTTACTCTTCAAGGGCAAGAAAATTAGCAGCAAGGCCATCGCCAGCCTCCTCAAGGATACATCCTTAGTTCCGATACGGGTATGTTGTTCATTGTTCATCTGCCTGACTTCTTGTTTACACAACTCCCATTCAAGAACGCATTTTCGGAGCGTCTCTCATCTGAAGACGCTCTTTTCAATTTTTTCCTCTTATTTGTTGTTGACCTACTCCATGAGTTTGAGCTCGGAGTGTGGAAGGCAATATTTACACATTTGATGCGTATTTTGCATGCTGAAGGAGGGATCGCAATCCAGGAACTTAACTGGAGGTGAGTCACGCTCAGTATCATGCATCACTAGTGCCTAGCAATGATATGTGCAGGTATCGCTGTGTACCCACATTTGGCCGTGGTACTATTCGAAGATTTCACAAAAACGCCTCATCAATGAAGAGGCTTGCTGCAAGAGATTTCGAGGATCTACTACAGGTAGGTTTGTTTTTGAGATACCTCATGGCATTCGCACTCGTACTGGCTTATCTGAGTTATCTCTACCCAGTGTGCAATTCTGGTCTTCGAAGGGCTACTTCCAGCCCCTCACAACGAAGTTGTGATGGACCTTTTATTTGACCTCGCAACATGGCATGCATTTGGCAAACTTCGGATGCACACAGATGATACTCTCTCTTTCTTTGAAGTCGCGACCAGCCATCTCAGTTACTCTATTCGCAAGTTTCAAGCAACGGCATGCTTAACCTACCGGACTGTGGAGCTCCCCCAAGAATCAGCTTCGAGAGCCCGTCGACATGCTGCGCTGATCGCAAAGGACCCTCAGGCTTCGAGGGAGATGATATCACACGACCCAAAGGTAAAAAGGCTCAATCTCATGACATACAAATATCATGCGCTGGGTGACTATCCTGCCACCATTCGGGAATATGGGACGACAGATAGCTATACGACACAAACAGTATGTCTACTACTATTTGCCTCTGACTCCATTATGAGGACTTCGATTTAACGAACTATCTAGGGAGAACTTGAGCATCAGTACTCAAAACGACGCTTTCCACGATTGGGTAAGAAGAAGGAGTCAAGGTTGTCAAGTATTGTCAACCAGGAAGCCGTAGAACGTTTTATTAGGAAGATAAACGACGCTCGCAAAACACTTCAAAAGGCGGAGGGTTTGATGGGTAATGTGCGACGTACTCGGAGCTCGCCACATGAGCACTACTTCATTGCTGCATCAACACGCCAAAGCTACGACCTCACTACATGGCTTACTAACCGAAAGAATGACCCCGCTGTTGAGGTACGTCAGTCTTTTAATTCCACCTTGTCGAATGAATACCCTATTCTGTGTCACACTAGAACTTCATTCCCCGGCTCAAAGATCACCTCCTTGCTCGTCTACGGGGTCTTGTATATGATGGTGATGAGTATGACTTCTCAGACGAGGACCGTGGCTGCATCATTGTCCATGATAACAAATTCTTTGAACATGCATACTTACGAGTCAATTACACCACCTACGACCTGCGCCGAGAACAAGATTCGATCAATCCCCGCACACATGCTGACATTATGCTCATATCACAGGAGGATGAGCGTACACACCCATACTGGTATGCGCGAGTGTGCCTTATTTTTCACGTCATGGTGGAGTATCGTAAGGATATCCGGTCCTTGTATAGCAAGCCACAGCGAATGGACGTGCTTTTCGTTCGCTGGTTCCAACGCGATTCTAACACCAATTCTGGTTGGGATGCCAAACGACTGCCCCGCCTTCAATTCTTCGATCAGGAAACTCATCTTTCTGAAGCATTTGGATTTGTGGATCCAAACTCCGTTGTCCGTGGTGTCCACATCATCCCCGCATTCTCATTCGGCACTACGGAACAGCTCCTGGACCCTTCATTTGTACGACGACATCAGGAAACAATTGGAATAGATTCAGATTGGGTATATTTCTATGTCAATATGTGCGTACTACAATTTCTTTTGAGCGCCATTGACCACCGTCGTACAACGGAAACTCTTCCAGTTTTGTAGACAGGGACATGTTCATGCGCTTTCGAGGCGGGGGGATCGGGCACAAGGCAACACGTGAGTGGGATGAGTTATTGCAGCGAGAGGGAGGAGAGCATGCACCAGAAGACCTCGACGTTGATGAGCCGGACGGAGTGCAAGCAGTGAAGTCAGATGAGGACCAAGATGACGAAAATCTAGACGAGGAAGACGAGGAATCAGTGGGAGGAATTGAAGAAGATATGGACAAAGAGGATGATGGAGAAAATGTGGACGATGCAGACGAAACTGACCGGTTGGTTGCTGACGACGGAGAGCAGCTGGATGAGGATATTTGGGCTCAGGAAGGCTACGACGCCTTGTAGCTATCTGGATCGTGCTCAAGATCTGTCATTAGTGATCACATCTGACATGGAACTGTCTTGGATTGTCATAATGCTTCACGAGTGGTGGTCTTTGTGATATTCCAGTATCAGTTTGTGACGACGACGGACGCTGCGGCCATGTTCTGACATAAGCAGAATCGCGCCTCATCATTTCTGTGGCTTTGGTCTCACGTGATGGAAAGTTTACTCATGTTTGTCAGCGATTCTCACATCTCCGCTATTTTTGTGATGTACCTGCCCCAAACTGGCCCCGAACCTTGGGCCCGAACTTGCCCCGAACTGCCCATTTCCCAGATGCCCTCGAACACACACACGGAGTCCGTCACTCAAGCAAGGGTTCCGCCGACGCAGTCGGCATTTCCCGAGTCAGCAATTCTCACATCGCTGTTTTTGTGATTTGAATGTCGCGGGAACCTATGCTGACCTAATAAGCCCTTGCCAGATTTGGGCACTTTTGCTGATGAACAATATTTTCTTTTCACGCGTATGATGCCACCAAAAAAGCCTTCTGGTTCACAAGAGGATGCAAGTTCGGGGGCGAAGGTATGTTTTCCCTGTTTATGACGCAATATTGACCGTTTGTCGGGATATAGGCGCAGAAAAAAGGGAAAAAATCCATCCCGAGTGGTTTCACATTGGACACGCGCGAGGTCGAGATTTTGGAACAGTTGGACCCGAAAGTCAAACACAAATGGCACATGCAGAGGACTCTGAAGGCTTCGTTGCTTGGTTATTGCAGGATGGACCTAATGGCAAGGGATGGAGAGCTCGTGTTCGGGACATGGAACCCCAGACCGCTGAAGTCCTCTCAAGTTCAGAATCTCGTTAAGTGCTTTCATGATGAAGGACTAGATCGTTTCGATCATGCGACCGTCATCCCAGTTATTATCTCAAAAACCCTCATTGATACCACCTCCCTCACCACGTCAACCGATGATATGGAGAGGCTACCAGAGTTCTCCCTGCTACCTTCTGCACCTGCTAATACGCCAATCAAATGTGCTGGTGGGCGGCACCGGGTTGCGGCTCTCAAAAATTACATTGAGGACATGACCAAGTCACTCGAGAGTGCGAAGGCAGAGCGCAACAAAATTAGTGCGATGCCTGAAGCCGAGCTAACCCCAGCAGACATACAACGCTACAACAAAGAACTGCTAGGCGAGATAAAGCGACTAGGAGGAATCCTGAAATACTCTGGATGGTGGATGGTTGCGGTTTATGATGAAGGCAGGTGCTTGATTGAAGGTCTTGAGATTTTACGGACTGAACCCCGATAGATGTGCTCCTGAAGGACGGACTGGCGTTGGCCCAGCACCTCAGCCGAAATGAAACGCGACATGTGTATATGGAGACCGAAGAAGAGAAGGTCGTGATGGAAATTCAATACATGGCGACTATCACGCCGCAAAAACGTGCAGATCACCTCAAGGACCTCCGCGCAGGCGGTGTCGCCAAGAAAGCCAATAAGTTGGTCCCGATATTGAACTCCGACATGGCCTTTGCAGCGACGGAGGACCTAGTAAATCACGGTCCCCACTTTCTCGAAATGCCAGAAATGAACATTCGATGGCTCTACCAACATCTTTGTGGTGTGCATGGCGGGGTGTGTGTTTATTCGTCGTTACCGTTGTAGCCGAGGATCTCATTTGGTACAGCTCATGTGCGCAGCAGTCTCGGCAATGGCCTTGAAATTAGACATATGCGTTTCCAGATTCCCGCTGAGCATGTCACGTGCAAATGTACTCATTAACGACTACGACACAAACTCGACCGCCTTTGATCAAATGTATAAGGAGTTGTTGAAGGCCCCAAAGCACACGAAGTTATTTGGAATTATGTCCGTAAGTGTCCAATGGTGATGGTGATGGCATTTTGGTCCGATCAACTTCAGGGCCTCCTCGATCGCATTGACGCTCAGTGGGTAAAATCAATTAATAAATCCGCTAAGGAGGCGTTTGCCTGCATGGAGGATGAGGAGTATCATGCGGCTTATGCGGACTACGTGCAGCGATCCTGCACCGCTATTGAGGACTATGTCGAACAAGAAGAAGTGCGAAAGGAAGCTTCGACTGATGATCGCGAAGTGTTGGATTCCGTGGCCGCCAAATTCAAATTTATATCTATGCACCGCCTGCACTTTGGTCTCCCCATTCTTACCAGAAGCCCACTTCGTACATTGGCCCACCACTTGACAAGAATTCCTGAGGCTCTCAAAGAGGTGCGCATTTTCCCGTCCTTCAGAGACTCGGCTAATCTAGATTGCAGATATCGCGATGGTGCGATCCATTAGTAGATTATATGGTCTCGTTTAGCAAATCTACCAGCGCCCCATCTTACACGGGAGCTGCGCTAGATGCACTAGCTGACCACGATCGAATAAACCCAAAAGCTCCGCTCAAGGATGTGGTAAGGTGTAGTGAAAATGCTCACCGTCTTTCGTGCTAATCACATCGTACAGCTATTGAACGCCGTCCTGTCCGGATATGGAGATTGTCTTTATCTAGAAGTCCAGATGGCAAACATCCTCCATACCGCAAGGGTCACGAATGCGAAGCAGCTTGGGGCTCTCTTCCCCGATAGGGTGCCGTCCGAGTCAAAACCCGATGAAGGCGCCCTTAAAAAGCTGCATCCCAAGCAGCCCACGTCTACCTCGGGCACTAACGCAGATGAAGTTTCTCCCGATGTGGAGCTTCGGCGCCTACAGATGGATGTTAGCAAACTCGTTAAGGCCATGACGATTGCAGCCAGAACGAAGGATTCACTCAAAGGGCGGCAAAACGCGGGCATTCAAGGCATTTCCCTGGTGCACCATACTTCATGGCGATGGCGCACGATACCGACAAATTCCAGATCTCGCGAGTACCAACATTTCGCTACCGCCGCTGTATTAGAGTGGGGAATCATCGAAGAATACAGAACAGTCATCTTCGAGTCGGGTAACGGTGGGGCATATGGTATGCGACGCTTGTTGGAAGACGCTCTGAAGGGGCAAATGAGGCCAGCGGTCAACATGTTCCGACCTCAGAACGCAGCGGTTGACCCAGGCACAACCCCGTTTCCTTTCGCGGATCAGCTACGCCTCCCCCTCAATAACGAGGACACTTCCCCCCCTTCTATTGGCGATGGTCTTCGGGTGTTGGACACAATGCGGGCGAAACAGTCAGATGTCACCGCCATTCGAAACCTTGTCAAGACTATTGAAAAATGCCCCTTGGCGTGGAAAAACCCTTCCACCGAGGACACGAGGTCACCACCGCTTAACGACACAGTTCAAAAATCACTGGGAGCTCTCGTACAGGTATAGATTTCCTCAACGTGTATTTTATCGTCCGCTTACTCTTTTGTGGACTAAGGCTCTTGAGCTCAATGCGTACCGTAACCGAAGTGGTGATGAACATACCGCAGATGAGGACTTGGTCGAGGACGAATATGAAGAAGTATCTCTCCATGTTATGCTCCGTGGGTCCCATGACAAGAGCATCGTCCCCAAGGGGGTGGGGACGGGGAAGGTCATCGGAAAAGCGGCCCTGGTCCCTAAGAGACCTACCCGTCAACAGACAGATTTGTCGTGGAACGAGCCTGGAGAGCAACCCGCTACAGACGATGACCCTGAAAACAGCACCACAGGTGGGAATGAATTCCCTACAGATGACCTAGGCACGAGGGAAGGTACCACTGCCGAAAAGTTACTAAACGTATGGCCACTCAGCGATGTAGAAGATGACTCGAGCGCTCATGAACCCGAGGTGAGACCGGAAACTTCTTCGCCTAAGAGGACAAGGAAGCGCAAGTCAGAAACCCGACAGCCAGTTGAGAAGAGAAAACTACGACGTACTGAACCTGGGCCTACATTTCAGCTCCAGGACACTGGTGGGGAAGATTCTCGGTACTTTTCTCAATCTTAGGCTCAGTCTGTACAGTGTAGGCCGTAACTTCGTACTATGAATCAATGATATCGAATAGCTCAGTTTTCACGTCATAACCCTTGTCTGACCTAATAATACGGATATCAAGGTAGCTGTATTGAAGTTGCTCCTTTCTTATCCTCGCCATCCAAGTCGTCCACTATTTCCCTCGTCCAAGCCGTTCAATTGTCACTCTTGCCACCACACCATCGCTGTTTCCCTCATCCTCGTCATCGCCATCGCCATCGCCATCGCTGTCACTCGCTCTCAGTGCGCCATATGCATGATCCATCGTCGTTACATCACCATCTCCTATCCTCACGCCATCGCCATCACTGCAGCACCGTCGATCGTCAACCGATCATCTCGCTCGCCCTTTTTTTGGCCTGGCGCTAGGTGGTCTGGTGCTAGTCCAATACCCCACTAGACATGAAGCATGTCTCCCCAAAAGTTGGTGGGAATTCTCATTTTCTCATGCCATCCACTTGTACAATTTTTTACCAAAGTGAGGCCTTAACTGGGGCACACCATATGAGC